>PVIH01005451.1:0-94777 GCA_004025045.1 Sigmodon hispidus | reverse complement strand
GTTTGAGTTAATCTTGTATCCTGCTACATTGCTGAAGGTGTTTATCAGCTGTAGCAGTTCCTTGGAAGAATTTTGTGGGTCACTTATGTATACAATCATATCATCTGCAAATAGAGATAGCTTTACTTCTTCTTTTTCAATTTGTATTCCCTTAATCTCTTTTTGTTCCCTTATTGCTTTAGCTAAAACTTAGAGAACTATGTTGAATAGATAAGGGGGAGAGGACATCCTTGTCTAGTTCCTGATTTTAGTGGGATTGCTTTGAGTTTTTCCCCCATTAAGTTTGATACTGGCTGTCGGCTTCTTGTAAGTTGCCTTTATTATATTTAGATATTTTCGCTGTATTCCTGATATCTCCAGGGCTTTAATCATAAAGGAGAGTTGGATTTTGTCAAAGGCTTTTTCAGCATCAAAGGATATGATCATGTGGTTTTGTTCCTTTAGTTTGTTTATATGATGGATAACATTTATAGTTTTTCGTATGTTAAACCAGCCCTGCATTTCTGGGATGAAGCCTACTTCATCGTGGTGGATGATATCTTTTATATTTTGTTGTATACGGTTTGCCAAAATTTTGTTGAGAATTTTCGCATCAATATTCATGAGGAAAATTGGTCTGTAATTCTCCTTCTTTGTTGTGTCTTTGAGTGGCTTGGGTATTAGGGTAATTGTGGCCTCATAAAAGGAATTTGGCAATATTCCTTCAGTTTCTACTGTGTGAAATAGTTTGAGGAGTAACAGTAATAATTCTTCTTTGAATGTCTGGTAGAATTTGGCACTGAAACAATCTGGACCAGGGCTTTTGTTTTTGGGGAGGTTTTTAATGACAGCTTCAATTTCCTTAAGGGTTATAGGCCTGTTTAGGTAATTAATCTGATCTTCATTTAATTTTGGTAGATGGTACCTATCCAGGAAGCTGTCCATTTCTTCTAGGTTTTCCATTTTTGTGGAATACAGATTTTCAAAGTATGATCTCATAATTCTCTGAATTTCCTGGGAGTTTGTTGTTATGTCCCCCTTTTCATTTCTGATTTTGTTGATTTGAACACTCTCTTTCTGTTCTTTGATTAGTTTGGCTAAGGGCTTATCTATCTTGTTGACTTTCTCAAAGAACCAACTCTTAGATTCATTGATTCTTTGTATTGTTCTTTTTGTTTCAATTGTATTGATTTCAGCTCTAAGATTACTTCCTGCTGTCTACTCCTTCTAGGTGAGTTCATTTCTAATTGTTCTAAGGCTTTCAGCTGAGCTGTTAAGTCTCTAGTGTGGGATTTCTCTAGGTTTTTCATATAGGCATCTAGCACTATGAATTTTCCTCTTAAGACTGCTTTCATTGTGTCCCACAAGTTTGAGTACATTGTGGATTCATTTAAATTAAATTCTAGGAAGACTTTGATTTCTTTCTTAAATTCTTCCTTGACCCAGAGATGGTTCAGTTGAGTGATGTTTAGTTTCCATGAGTTGGTAGGCTTTCTTTGATTTTTGATGTTGTTGAACTTTAACTTTAGGTCTTGGTCATCCGATATGTTACAAGGGATTATTTCCATTTTTTTGTATCTTTTGGTATTTGCTTTATGACCAATTATGTGGTCAATTTTGGAAAAAGTTCCATGAGGAGCTGAGTAATGTGTATATTCCTTTGCAATTGGGTAGAAGCTTCTGTAGATATCTATTAAATCCATTTGCATCATAACCTCTTTTAGACTCCTTATTTCTCTGTTGAGTCTCTGTCTGGTTGATCTCTCCAGGGTTGAAAGTGAGGTATTGAAGTCTCCCACTATTAGGGTGTAAGAATTGATGTGGATTCAAGCTTTAGCAGTGTTTCTTTTACATAAGTAGGTGCCCTTACATTAGGGGCATAAATATTCAGGATTGAAATCTCCTCTTGACCAATTTGTCCTGTGATCAATAAGTAGGGACCATCTTGGTCCCTTTTAATTGCTTTTAGCTTAAAGTCTACTTTGTTAGATATTAGGATTGCAACCCCCGCTTGTTTCTTAGGGCCATTTGACTGGAAAATCTTTTCCCAACCTTTTATTCTAAGCCTGTGTCTGTCTTTGCGGTTGAGCTGTGTTTCTTGTAGGCAACAGAAGGATGGCTTCTGTTGTTGTATCCATCTTGTTGGAGTGTGACGTTTTATAGGAGAGTTGAGACCACTGATATTAAAGGAAATTAGTGACCATTGATTGATATTTCCTGCCATTTTTGGTGGTAACTTGTAGAGAGCTGCTTACAGCCACACCATAAGATGGCGCTGGCCTTGAGCACTCTCCCTGGTAAACAACTCCATATTTGGCTAGGCCAAAGATCTGGCTTGCTTCCGCATATCTGAGCCTATTGGTGATGCCCATGTGGCTATCTTGGATTGGGTGCCCTGAGGGTGTTTAGCTAAGAGCAGGCTCCCACCCAGGGTCAGTCGGTCATTTCGTCAGAAGAAACCAGATTGTAAGGGACCTAAATAAACTGCAGAGAGAAGGATCTGGTGTTGGGTCTTTCTTGCTGGCGAGGTTGCGTGTGACAAGTGGTGGCCCATATGGGGACGAGATAAGAACAACACTCGTGTCAACGAATGACAGGATTCAGAACTCTCTGCAGTCGGGGGGGGTGCACCGATAAGTCCCAGGTAAAGTGGGATCTGCAATTAGAGCGGGATAGCTCCAGCCTATAAGATAAGGCAGAGAAGAGGGAGCTCACCAACGAGTGGGTGTAACCTCTTGGCGCTAGCGGGTAGCTCCGACTTGTAGAGAAAGGTGGAGAAGAGGGAGCTCACTGATGAGTGGGTGTAACCTCTTGCTGCTGTGGTCACACGGCAAGCTCACTGACGAGTGGGTGCAATCTCTTGTAGCTTTGGATGCACAGTAACCTTGAGCTCAAGGTAACAGTGACAGCAGTTTCAGCTCAAAGTGAAAGTAACAGCAGTTGCAAATTTTGGTTTAAAGTGACAGTGACAATTATTGCAAACTTGAGCTTAAAGTGAAAGTAACAGCTATAACAGGGGCTCTTTGGGAAAAGCTCAGAAAAGATTTTTAAAATAAGGAGTAAGTCATATAAGGATGGGGTCTTCAACCTCACATCCAGTCTTTTTGGCTCTGCATGAGCTGCTACATTCTAAGGATCTTAAAATCAAGGCAAGTATTTTGGAGAGATTTTTACAGGAATGTAATTTAGTTGCACCATGGTTTGCAATGTCTGGCAACCTTACAGTTACTTCATTGGAGAAATTGAGACCGGACATAGATTTTGCCTATGAGCAGGGAACACTTAAGGCAGGGGTAAGGCCTATCTGGAAGTTAATTAGAGGGTGTCTAGAAGATCAGAGATGCGTTGCAGCGCTGGAGGAAGGACAAGCAGCTTTAGACCAGTTGAAGGAGGAGCATTCTGGAGAAACAGGGAGCTTGAGGGATGAGCAAGGGAGGAGAACAGGAGGACTTTATCCTGATGTAGAGACCCTCGATATCTCGAGGAGAAAGGGAGGACTTTATCCTGACTTAGAGGCCCTTGATATCTCAGATCTGCAAGGACAGAGCTCAGAAGAGGAGGGGGAGCTAGTTAGGTCAGTCCGGAAGAAGAAGAAGGGAATGAAAGAGCCTTTGTTCAGTGTTAGCCACAGACCTACACTTCTTGAGAGGACAGGCCTGATACAGGTGAAATGCTAATGGTGTCTTTAAGTTAAGCCTTAAAAGAGTATGAATGTTTTTGTTCACAAACCTGTAATAGGGTTTTTTTATTTATATTTTTATTTCTCTTGGCTAAATTCCAAGAAGTGAGATTGCAGAGTCATGCGGCAGTTTATGTTTCTTATATACTTGAGAAACTGCCAATGTTTTCTAAAAAGGCTGTGTTCTGGCCTTTAGTCCCTGGTATAGCCAGGACAATAATTTTTCTGCCAGTGTGGCACAAGCCCTGGATGTATAAAAGGGCATTAATATTCAGCTAAAAGGGGCTTGGGATATACAGATGCTCCAGCAGTCAGCGCCAGGTTACTCCCTTGGAGTAGTGATGAAGGCCATTCTGGACATATCCAGCCATATGTCTTAGATTTACCTATCTCCTTGTGGGTCAGAGACTTACTTAAGGACATGGGTTTTCAGATTTCTAATGAATATTCACCAGCATCACAACATATGATGAAAAATATGGGATTTCATCCAAATTTTGGCCTAGGAAAACACCTGCAAGGCAGAAAGAATCCTATTGAGCCTCAACCCAGAGTACCAAGGCAGGGGTTGGGTTTTTCATAGGGGCTGCTGGGGAAGGAATTCCCATAACTTGGAAGACATTAGAGCCTGTGTGGATCCCCCAGTGGCCCCTTACCCTTGAAAAGTTGCAGGCAGCTAGGGCTTTAGTCCAAGAACAGTTACAGCTAGGACACATTAAGAGTTCAGTATCACCTTGGAATACACCTATTTTTGTAATCAAGAAAAAATCAAGAAAATGGAGATTACTGCATGATTTAAGAGCTATAAATAATCAGATGCAACCTATGGGCTCGGTATAATGAGGGCTTCCATTGTTGACGGCCTTGCCTTCACAATGGCATATCATAGTAGTAGACATTAAAGATTGCTTCTTTTCCATACCTTTATATAAAAAAGATACAGAAAGATTTGCTTTCACGCTTCCCTCATGTAATCATGAGGAGCCTGATCAGAGATTTGAGTGGATAGTATTGCCGCAAGGAATGGCTAATAGTCCCACTATGTGTCAGCTTTTTGTAGGTCAAGCATTATAGCCAATTAGGCAGAAGTTTCCACAAGTTCGTTTGTGTACATTATATGGATGATGTCTTATTAGCAGCCAAAACCAGAGAAATGCTAGATGAGGCCTATACTACCCTTGTGAGTTCCTTTAAGGATAGAGGGTTGTTTATTGCTCCTGAGAAGGTACAGCTTAGTAACGTTGTTGATTACCTAGGAACCAAGATTGTTTACAACAGAGTGATTCCCCAGAAGCTAGAAATTAGAAAAGATGAGTTAAAGAATTTGAATGATTTTCAAAAGTTGTTAGGAGATATTAATTGGATACAAGGATACTTACGTTTAGCCAACTATGAGCTCAAACCACTGTATGCTATTTTGGAAGGCAATTCTGCCTTGGATTCACCTAGACAGTTGGATGATGCCGTTAGGGTTGCTCTTAGATTTGTGGAGGAGAGATTGCAGCAAGCGAGTTTAAAGAGAGTTAGGAAGATCAGGACATTATTATATGCATTCTTTCTACCATGCGACAGCCTACAGGACTGTTATGGCAGAAAGGTCCATTGTTATGGATCCATCCTAAGATTTCACCTGCAAAATCCAACTGCAGTTGCAACTTTGGCTTTACTTGGCATCCAACAATCCATTCAGTTTTTTGGCGTAGTTCCAGTAGCTATTATTGTTCCCTATACTGCTTTTCAAATATCTATCTTGTGTTCCACCATTGATGAGTGGGCCATTTTATGATGCAGTTTTCTTGGACACATTGACAATCATTATCCCCAACATCCACTTATGATATTTTTTAAGGAATACCCAGTGATCTTTCCAAAAGCCACTATGTCTCAGCCCATAGCTGGAGCTGTGAATGTTTTTACAGATGGTTCTAAAACAAGGTGTGGAGCTTATATGGTCCACAACCAACAGCCTGTACAGTTTTAATTTTCACCTAACTCACCTCAAATGGTGGAATTGCAGATTGTGGTTGAAGTGTTTAAAGCCTGCCATTTTGCCTTTAATTTGATTTCTGATTCTGTTTATGTAGTTAATGTGCTCAAACTTTTAGGAAATAGCTGGATCTATTAAGCCTACTGGTACTATCAGTGCCTTATTCCAACAGTTGCAGAAGTTGATTCTAGCAAGACATGCACAGTTTTTTCCCCAACATATTCGAGCTCATTCTCGATTACCTGGACCTCTAAGTGAGGGTAATGCAGTAGTAGATCTAGCCACTAGACAACCATGTTTTTTTTCCTGTCTCTGCCCTTGACAACACAAGAAAATTTCATCAGTCTTTTCATGTCAATTCTAAGACTCTGCAGCAGAAGTTCTCCTTGTCCAGAGCTGCTGCCAGACAAATAGTTTTAGACTGTCAAAGTGTGTTACTTTTCTGAATCCACCTAGCTTGGGAGTAAATCCCCGTGGTCTTTTACCCATGAAAATCTGGCAAATGGATGTGACTCATATATCAGAATTTGGCATGTTTAAGTATGTTCATGTGTCAGTGGATACCTGTTCGGGTATCATACATGCTACTGCTATGTCTGGTGAAAAGGGGCGTAATGTTATTGCACATTGCCTTGAAGCATGGGCTTCGTGGGGTAAGCCTCTTCAGTTAAAGACTGATAATGGCCCGGCTTACACAGGTCGACAATTCTCTTCGTTTTGTCAACAAATGGAAGTACAACTTAATCATGGATTGCTTTATAATCCTCAAGGACAGGGTGTCGTGGAATGTGCCCATCGCACCTTGAAGGTATGTTTACTAAAACAAACAGGGGGAATTGGCCATGGCTATACCCCGAAAGAGAGACTTTCCTTAGCTTTATTTACTCTTAATTTTTTAAATTTGGATACTCACGGGCACTTTGCAGCGGATAGACATGCCGCGCCTCATGGTGCCTGTAAAGGCATGGTAAAATGGAAGGACATCTTGACAGGCCTCTGGCGAGGGCCTGATCCTGTGCTGACATGGGCACGAGGGTCTGTTTGTGTTTTTCCCCAGGATCAGCAAGATCCAGTTTCAAGTGAAAAGAAAGATGGCGTGGAACAGTGAACGGATGTTGCTGCTGATCCTGATGATGCTTTTGCTGAGCCACATAGTAATGATGGAATCAAGATAGGGAATTCTGTCGGTATTTCCCAAACCAATGCCGGTTCGGCATGATGCTCAGCTTTTTCCACGTCTTTTTACTACCAATAAGTCTCTTGACATTCCCTATTATCCTTTAGATGCAGAAATAGCCCCTCTGGGAGAAGATAGAACTTTTGCTTTAGAAGGAACTTTATGTTTTGATGCTGAATGGAATAGTACCATTCAATTTTCTCCCTGCATTCCTCTGTCCATGTTTCAGACTGGATGGTTTGGTCAGTTTTATGCTAAGATGGGGAGTTGTTCAGTTACAGCCAATACTACTTGGATTTATGGCCTTGTTCCTGGAACAGGGGTGACTGAATTATCTCTTTCTCAGGTGGAATTTCCCCTTTCTCAGCCAAAGTGGGCTCCCTTTTGTTTGGGCAACAATAGGGGCGGGATGTGGCCTTGGACAGGATGTCAATCACATAGCACAGTTTGGGCAGATGATAGTAAAGATTTTATCTTTTCCCCCCGGATTGAGGGTTAGTAAGAATCATAACCAGATGAGGATGAGTGTGAATCCTTTTGATAATTGGCTTTTATGCGGGGTTAATGGTAGTTGTTTACATGCTGAAGCTTTACTTATGATTAAGGGAGGATTTTTTGGATTGGGAAGTTTTACATGCAATTTCACTAGATATCGAGTTCTCGGAGGTAGTTGCTTATTAGCTAAGAATATTCTCTTGTTAAATATGAGCCTACACCTGTGTGTGTTATTCCTCCTTTTATGTTTATTGTAAGTCAGTTTGCTTTCAGCACTTATTCTAGTGACAGTTGTTTTTATTCTCAATGCTGGAATGCTAGTGAGTTTAGATTTGCTGTTGTGGCACGCTTGCCCAGATGTATACCAGTTCCTGTAGTGGCTCTGAATGCCATGTCGCTCTTTAGACCTAAGAGAGATTTTGGAATAACTGCTGCCATAGTTGCAGCCATTTCCTTGGTGGCTGCTAGCGCTACCATGGCTGCCATTGCCATGAGCCACACGGTGCAAACTGCACAAGTCTTGAATGATCTTTCAACTAGCACGGCGTGGGTCCTAGATTTACAGCAGAGTTCTGCTGCCCAGTTGAAAGGAGGATTGATGATTGTCAATCAAAGGATTGATTTAGTTCAAGAGCAAGTTGATGTATCATGGAAGCTGGCTCAGCTTGGCTGCGAATGGAAGTTCCAAGGGCTGTGTATTGTCAGCGTACAGTATGAGAATTTTACCCATGCTGCTAACTTGTCTAAACAATTGTCTAGCTATCTTTTAGGTAATTGGACGGGAGAATTTGATCACCTGATGGAGCAGCTGAGAGTGGCTATTGTCACGGTGAATTCAACTCGGATAGATGTCGGGCTGGCAGAAGGACTGTCCTCCTGGATTTCCACCGCTATGAGCCACCTTAAAGAGTGGGCAGGGGTGGGAGCTCTGGCTGGCCTGATGGTGCTGATATTCCTAGTGTGCCTGTGGTACATTTGCCATATTAGGTTCACTCAACGTCGTAATGCAGCCATGATTCTACAAGCCTTTGCTGCCTTGGAGATGTTTGGCTACCTTGAAAGGTTAATTTTTCTAGCACAGGATGCAAGGCTTGCGTACTGCACTTGGATTCCACCGAGGCTTGGTACCACCGAGGTTTGGAGCCCAAGAAGGGCATGCCTGATTGCATGCGGGTTGATACCCACATTCCCACCTCTGTGAAAAAGGGGTATCAGACAGGTCTGATGTTGTCTGGGTGTAGGACACCTGGAGAATCATTAGTATAAGTTCCTTTGCACTACAGAGATCAGGCCTCTACTCTTGCCTGTTGCATTTATATTAAAAAAAGGGGGAACTGTAGAGAGCTGTGTACAGCCACACCATAAGATGGCGCTGGCCTTGAGCACTCTCCCTGGTAAACAATTCCATATTTGGCTAGGCCAAAGATCTGGCTTGCTTCCGCGTATCTGAGCCTATTGGTGATGCCCATGTGGCTACCTTGGATTGGATGCCCTGAGGGTATTTAGCTAAGAGCAGGCTTCCCCCTGGGGTCAGTCAGTCATTCGTTAGAAGAAACCAGATTGTAAAGGACCCAAATAAACTGCAGAGAGAAGGATCTGGTGTTGGGTCTTCCTTGCTGGCGAGGTTACGCGTGACAGTAACTTGTTTGTATTTCCCTTCTCTGGAGTATTGTTCTGTAGAATTATTTATTGTTTGTGATTTTGTGGGTGTATTTGGGGTCCTTAGGTTGGAGTTTTCCCTCTAATACTCTCTGTAGTGCTGGATTGGTAGATAGATATTCTATCAGTATCTCTTTGTTATGAAATATCTTGTTTACTCCATCTATGGTGATTGATAATTTTGCCGGGTATAGTATTCTAGTTTGGCAGCCATGCTCTTTTAGTGTCTGTATAACTTCTGACCAAGCCCTTCTAGCTTTCATCGTTTCCATTGAATAGTCAGGCTTTATTCTGATGGGTCTGCCTTTATATGTGAGTTGGCCCTTTTCTTTTGCAGCTCTTAAAATTTTTTCTTTGTTCTGTATGTTTTGTGGCTTGATTATAATGTGGCACACTGACTTTTTTTAGGGGTCATATCTATTTGTTGTTCTGTAAGCTTCTTGTATCTTTATAGGCATTTCCTTCTTCAGGTTAGGGAAGCTTTCTTGTATGATTTTATTGAATACATTATCTGTGCCTTTGAGCTGGTATTCTTTTCCTTCTTCTATTCCTATTGTTCTCAGGTTAGGTCTTTTCATGGTGTCCCAGATTTCTTGAACATTTTGAGTTATGGCTTTTTTAGTTTTACTATTTTCTTTGAGTGATATATCTATTTGAGCTACTGAGTCTTCCACTTCAGAGATTCTATCTTCCATCTCTTGAACTCTGTTATGTTTGTATTTGTGGTTCCAGCTTTTTTCTTCAGATTTTCTATTTCCATCTTTGCCTCATTTTGTGCCTTCTTTATTGCTTCTATTTCAATTTTTAGTTCCTGGCATGTTTCTTTCATAGATTTGTTCATCTCTTCCAATTTTTTGTTTATTTTTTCTTCTATTTCTTTAAGGCTATTTTTTATATCTTCTTTGAGAGCTTTGATGATCATCAAAAAGGAATTTAGTGTTGTGTCCCTCTGTTTCCTCTTCATTGCTCAGTTCAGGTCTTGTATTTGTAGGATCGCCACTTTCTTCTGGAGTTACCTTGTTGTTCTTTATATTATTATGTAAGTTTTTGCACTGGCGTCTGCCCACGGCTTTAGTGGTTCACGATAGGTGGCTCCTGGTCAGTTGTGGCACTCGGGCTTGTGTGTCTCCTATGACCTCTGAGGAAAAGATCTGCTCAATCACTACTTCTGCACTGTGCAGGGGACTGAATTTCAAGTCTTCATTCTTTCTCTCTTTGACCAATTTAGGCGTGGTGGTGACCCTGCAAACTCCCTCAGCAGCAGCTGGGGGGACCTTGACAGGCAGAGTTTATCTCCACCTGCTCCAGAGTGTGCTGGGACATGCTCTGCAGACAGCACCCTGTCCCGGAACCGGAGTCTAGGTTTTTTTTTTTTTATATAGGCATCTAGTGTTATGAATTTCCCTCTCAAGACTGCTTTCATTTTGTCCCACAAGTTTGAATAGGTTATGGATTTATTTTCATTAAATTTTAGGAGGACTTTTATATCTTTCTTAATTTCTTCCTTGACCCAGAGGTGGTTCAGTTGAGTAATGTTTAGTTTCCATGAGTTGGCAGGCTTTCTGTGATTTTTGATGTTTGTTGAACTCTAACTTTAGGCCCTGGTTGTCTGATATGACACAAGGCACTATTTCCATCATTTTGTATGTATTGATATTTGCTTTCTGACTGAGTATGTAGTCAATTTTAGAGAAAGTTCCATGTCGTGCTGAGAAATATTTATATTCCTTTGAGTTTGAGTGGAAGCTTCTGTAAATATCTCTTAAATCCATTTGCATCATAACCTCTATTAGACTCCTTATTTTTCTGTTGAGTCTGTCTGGTTGACCTATCCAAGGGTAAAAGTAGGGTATTTAATCTTGATCATTTTTTCCTGAGATGAATAAGTAATGTCCATCCTGGTCTGTTTTAATTGATTTTAGTTTGAAGTCTGCTTTGTTAGAAATTAGAAGAGCAACACCAGCTTGTTTCTTGGGGCCATTTGATTGAAACACTTTTTCCCAACCCTTTACTCTGAGCCTATGTGTGTCTTTGATGTGAGGTGTGTTTCTTGTATGCAGCAGAAAGATAGCTTCTGTTTTTGTATCCATCTTGTTAGTGTGTATCTTTTTATAGGTGAATTGAGTCCATTTTAATTAAGGAATATTAGTGACCACTGACTGATATTTCCTGTTATTTTTGGTGGTAGGTTGTATGTATTTCCTTTCTCTGGGCTTTTCTTCTGTGGGATTACCAATTGTTTGTGCTTTCATGGGTGTGTCTGAGATCCTTAGGTTGTAGTTTTCTCTCTAATGCTTTCTAAAGGGCTGGATTTGTAGACAGGTATTGTTTATGTCTGACTTTGTCAGGAAGTATCTTGTTTACTCCATTTATGGTGATTGATAGTTTTGTTGGATATAGTAGTCTAGGTTGACAGCCATGCTCCTTTAGTGTCTGTATGCCTTCTGACCAAGACCTTGCTTTCATTGTTTCATTGACTAGTAAGGTGTTATTCTTATGGTTCTGTCTTTATAGGTAAGTTGGCCTTTTTCTTTTGCAGATCCTCAAATTTTTTCTTTGTTCTGTATGTTTTGTGACTTGATTATTATTTGGTGAGTGGACTTTTTTGGAGGGGTCAAGTCTATTTGGTGTTTTTTTTTTAGCTTCTTGTATCTTTATAGGCATTTCCTTCTTTCAGTTGGAAAAGTTTTCTACAATTTTATTGAATAAATTATCTGTGTCTTTGAGCTGGTATTCTTCTCCTTCTTCTATTCCTTTTCTTCTCAGGTTAGGTCTTTTCATGGTGTATCAAATTTCCTGAACGTTTTGTATTATGGCTTTTTTTGGTTTTAGTGTTTTTTTTTTTGACTGATGTATCTATTTCCACTATTGAGTCTTCCACTTCAGAGAATCTCTCTTCCATCTCTTGGATTCTGTTGGTTATGCTTGTATCTGTAGTTCTAGCTCTTTTCTTCAGGTTTTCTATTTTCACTTTTGCCTCATTTTGTGCCTTTTTTATTGCTTCTATTTCAATTTTTAGTTCCTTTCTTTCAATTTTTGGTTTTTCTTTTGTTTCTAGCATTTGATTTTCTTTGTTTTCTTTCAAGGATTTGTTCATCTCTTCAAATTGTTTGTTTGCATTTTTTTCTATATCTTTTTTGTCTTTCTTTTTATAAATTAATTAATTATTTTTAAGGGTTAAACACAATTGGCAAATTCTCAACCAAATTAAACAAAAAAGGGAAGACCTACTTCAATAAACTAGAAATAGAAAGGCAAACATTATACCAGATATGAATGAAATTTCAAAAAATTATAAGGACATACATTATAAATTTGTTCTGATAAATTGAAGATTCTGAAAAAAACTGGTGAGTTTTTCCCAAAGGTCATAAAATAAATTTATTTATAAATTAGTAATATGGAATTATTGTACAAATCATTATGAAAAGCAATAAATTACAATTTTAGAAGCTAAAATAGAATTAGAACAAATGATTGAAATTGAAATAATAGAATTATTATATCAGGTAGTATACTATTCAGGTTTGTCTAGAGTAACAGAACTTATGTTAGGAATACACACACACACACACACACACACACACACACACAAAGGGGATTTATTAGAATGACTTCCAGACTGCAATTCAGCTAAACCAACAAGGACTGGCTATGAACAGAATGTCCAAGAATCCATTAGTTGCTCAGTCCATGAAACCTGATGTCTCAGCTGGTCTTCAGGATACAGTGGAATCCCAAAGAGGTAGACTTCAATGCCAGTAAAGGAATGGATTTGCTAGCTAGGCAGGGGCAAGAAAGCATAAAGCAAAACCTTCCTTCTTCTTTGTTCTCATATAGGCTTCCAATAGAATGGGTTTCCCAGATTAAAGGTGTGCCTTCTCACCTCAAGATCTGAATTAATGGTGTATGTTTCTATAACTCCAGGATACAGATTAGAAGTGGACCTTCCTACTACAAATTAAAAAAAAATCCCTCACATGTGTGCCCTCAGTTTGGGGGGTTTGTTCCAGACTTAGCCAAGTTGACAACCAAGAACAGCCATCACAATTAGTAAGAGGGAAAACATAATGTATGGGCAAAATATGAAGCTGGGTAGAAAGTAAAATCAGGGCAGAATTCAGTAACTTAAAGCCCAAATTACTGTTAAAATCACTTTCAAGATCAGCAAAATTGCTACAAACCTCACTAGATAGAATTACAAAAAAAAAAAAATTGTAAGGGAGACACAGGAGTTAAAGTCTTCAACCTAAATTGACACTACCTTCCTATAACATCAAATGAATGAGTCAAGTGGAGGAACCCATTTCATCTGAATAACAAATAAACAATGTGTTTGTTTGACAGAAACCAATTTCTCTGAAATTTGAATTTAACTGTGCACCTTAAATTTGCATTCACTGCTTTTGACAGCCTTAATTGTGTAGTATAATCTGATGAAATAAGATTCATACTTGGCATTTTTAGGAGAAGAAAGAACAAAAGAAAGTAGTAGCAGTGACCAGAATATGACTCCCTATCCTTTTTTGGTATAAGGATAATTTTGAGTTGATTATTTTGATTAAGTAAAGATATACAAAAACCTCAGGAAACTGAGAAGTTATGTTTTCATATTAGAATTTGTGAGGGTATCTCCCACCTTGTATAGGGAAAACAAAACAAAATCCAAACCAAACCAAACTAACCAAACCAAACCAAAACAGCACAAAGCCAAGCAACCAACCAACCAAACAAACAACCAAACAAACAAAAAACCCAAAACAACTGACTTTAAGGCAGTCACAACTCTCCTCCAAGACAAAGTACTCATTTAAGCTCTGTGAGCCTTTTTTGTGTGTTTGTTCCTGGTGGTTGACACTAGCCTCCCTGACACCAATGGCTTGATTCTGTTGAAGACTTCCTTGTGCCCTCACTCCAAGACTCCTCTTCTTTCCTCTTTTTTTATTATGAATAAAGTTACATTTTCTATCCATATATATCTTTGTTTAAGCTCCCTGACCCTTCCCACCTCCTCCAGTCACTCTCTCTTTTCCACATCTCCCCATCTCCTCCCCAACAAGGGCAGGAAGTCCCAAGGTCCCAATATGGCTTAGTTCAGCATCCACTCCTGGCAGATCCATTTTTCTCCCTCCAACATCAAGACTGAGTCAGGTGTTCCTCTAGAGTGAGTGGATTGCAAGGTACCAGTCCAAGGTGTTTCAGATCCCAAGCTGTTCAGTGTTTATAGTTTGCAGCTTGGACATGCTTTGCTTTTTGCTTTTTTTGTTTAGAGTTCACTAATGAGTGAGTACATCCCCTGCTTATCTTTCTGGGTTTGTGATACCTCACTGAGGAGGAATTCTCTAAATTCAACCATTTGCCTGCAAATTTTAGGATATCATTTTTTCTTACTGCTGAGTAGTACTCCATTGTGTAGATGTACCACAGTTTGTTAATCCATTCTTCATTTGAGGGGCATCTATGTTGTTTCCAGGTTCTTGCAATTACGAATAATGCTGCTATGAACATAGTTGAGCTGCCTTTGGAGTGCAAATGTGCATCTTTAGGGTATATGCCCAGTAGTCGTATTGCTGGATCCTTGGGGAGATTGATTCCCAGTTTTCTGAGAATCCACCATACAGCATTCCAGAGTGGCTGAACAAATTACACTCCCACCAACAATGGTGAAGTGTTCCCCTTGCTCTGCAACCTCTCTAGCATAAGCTGACATCTGTGTCTTTTATCTTAGCCAATCTGACAGGAGTAAGATGATATCTCAAAGTTGTTTTGATTTGCATTTCTCTGATGGCTAAATATGTTGAGCACTTTTTCAAGTACTTTTCAGCCATTCGTAATTCTTCTACTGAGAATTCCCTTTTTACTTCTGAACTCCATTTTTTTATTGGGTTATTCAAAGTTTTAGGCTCTAGATTCTTGAGTTCTTTATATATCTTAGAGATCAATCCTCTATCACCTGTAGGGTGGGTGAAAATCTTTTCACATTCTGTAGGCTGTCCTTTAGTCCTATTGACAGTGTCCTTGGCTTTACAGAAGCTTCTCAGTTTCAGGGAGTCCCACTTATTGATTGTTGATTGTAGTGTCTGTGCCACTGGCGTTATATTTAGGAAGTGGTCACCTGTGCCAATTCGTAGAAGGGTATTTCCCACTTTCTTTTCTATCAAGTTTAAAGTGGCTAGGTTTATGTTGAGGTCTTTGATCCACTTGGATTTGAGTTTTGTGCAGGGTGACAGGCTTGGATCTATTTGAATTTTTCTACACACTACCAACCAGCTATGCCAACACCATTTGTTAAAGATACTACTTTTTTTTCTGTTGAATATTTTGGACCTCTAAGTTGAAGATCAGGTATTCATAGATTTTTGAGTTAATGCCCGGATCCTCAATTCTATTCCATTGATCCACAAGTCTGTTTTTATGCCAGTACCAGGCTGTTTTTTTAGTATTGTAGCTCTATAGTATAACTTGAAGTCAGGAATTGTGATGGCTCCTGAGGTTCTTTTGTTGAGCAAAATTGTTTTGGCAATCCTGGCTTTCCTTTTATTCCAAATGAAGTTGAGTATTGTTCTTTCAAGTTCCATAAAATATTGTGTTGGGATTTTGATGGGCAGTGCTTTGAATCTGTAGATTGCTTTTGGTAGAATTGCCATTTTTACTATGTTGATCCTACCTATCCAGGAACATGGGAGAGCTTTCCATTTTCTGATATCCTCTTCAATTTCTTTCTTCAGTAATTTAAAATTTTTGTCAAATAGATTTGTTATTTCTTTGATTATAGTTACTCCCAGGTATTTAATGCTATTTGCCACTATTATAAAGGGTGATGTTTCCCTTATTTCTTTTTCAGCCCTTTTATCTTTAGTGTATAGGTGGGCTACTGATTTGTTTGAGTTAATCTTGTATCCTGCTACATTGCTGAAGGTGTTCATATGCTGTAGAACTTCCTTGGTACAATTTTGTGGTCACTTATGTATACAATCATATCATCTGCAAATAGACATAGTTTCACTTCTTCTTTTCCAGTTTGTATCTTTTTAATCTCCTTTCGTTCTCTTATTGCATTAGCTAAAACTTGGAGAACTATATTGAATAGATAAGGAGAGAAAGGACATCCTTGTCTAGTTCCTTGTTTTAGTGGGATTGCTTTGAATTTTTCTCCATTAAGTTTGATGCTGGCTGTCTCTTCTTGTAAATCACCTTTATTATATTTAGATATTTTCCCTGTGTTCCTGATCCCTCCATGTTTTTTTTATCATAAAAGAATGTTAGATTTTATCAAAGGCTTATTCAGCATCTAAGGATATGATCATGTGGATTTTTCCTTCAGTTTGTTTATATGATGGATGACATTTATGTTTTTTCGTATGTTGAACTATCCCTTTATTTCTGGGATGAAGCCTACTTGGTTATTGTGGATGATCCTTTTTATGTATTGCTGTATACGATTTGCCAAAATTTTGTTGAGAATTTTTGCATCAATATTCATGAGGGAAATTGGTCTGAATTTTTTATATCTTCTTTGAAGGCTTCAATAATCTTCATAAAGGTGTTTTTGCTCTTGTTTCCTGTGGTGGAAATGTTCTCTGTATGATGTAATTAAAGTAACTGGTTTGGCCTATGTAGAGCACCGTTGAAGTGGGTGGAGAATCAGAGGACAGACAGGCAGAAGGAGGATGGAGTTAGTCAGTTGCTATCTGATCCCCGAAGGAGGAACAGGTTAGAGATACAGTTGAGTCACGGGCTGGGCTTTGTGGCGAGTAGATTAGTAGAAATGGGCTGATTTAAGATGAAAGAGCTAGTTAGTAATGTGCTTAAGACTTGGGCCAAACAGTATGAAGTTAATATAAGCGTCTGATCCATTTCTTTGGGGGACAAAAGCCACCTTGGGCAGGTACAAACCTCTGGGCCCAAACCGGCCCAGGAAACTTATTACAACAGTTTCCTTCTGTTTCCTGTTCATTGCTGTGTTCAGGTCTTGTTTTTTTTCTGGTGTTGCCTTGTTGTTCTTTATATTGTTATATGTATTTTTTGCACTGGCATCTGCTCATGGCTTTAGTGGTTCACAATTAGTTAGCTCCTGGTCAGTTGTGGCTAGAGGGCTTGTGTGTCTCCTGTCTGCTCTGAGCAAGGGGTCTGCTTGATTTCTGATTCTTCTGTGGATATGGGTCTGAGTTTCAAAGACCTCATTCCTTCTCTGATGACACATTTCGCCCTTGAGGCCGGCCTGGCCACTTGAGGTTCCTTCCTTTAGGGGTCACAGAAGGAGGCCCCTCACAGCTAAAGCCTAGGGCCTGTCTGCTGGCAAGAGTCTGAGATCCTGCCCTTGGGTGTGACCCCGATTCTGGAGAGGGATTCTCTGAATGGGCGGCCCAGGACCTGGAATCTGTTCACTTGTGACTCTGCTCTGGACAGGGCTCTGAGTTTCAAAGCCCTCTGCTTCCTTGCTGCTATGATGCCAATCCTGGTCTTTGCAGACTGTGCTCCCTGCTGAAGCCAAGTAGCTTTCCTCTGAGGCGTGAGCCCAGGACCAAGGGACCCAGCCATTCCCTTGCTGCTAACTTCCCAGCTGTGTTCCTGGCAGGCAGTGCTCCATGCTGTAGTAGTGGAGTTTCTATTCAGGGCCTGGGTTCAGGTGGTGGAAGTCACGTTCTGACCTCTGACCTCTCAGCTGTGCCTCTAGGAAGTCCTCTGCTTCCCTGCTGCCACCAAACCAGTTGTGGTCTGTGAAGACTGTGTTCCTTGCTGAAGCTGATTGGTTACCTCTGAGGTGTGTTCCCAGGACCAAGGGACCGAGCTGTTCCCCTGCTGCTAACTTCCCAGATCAAGTTCATAAATTCTTATATCTGTTCCAGTTGGAACTTGTCTCTGCAGGACACTTGCCCACTCAGTTTGCAGATGCATCCAAGCAATAGTCACTTATGCAACCTGCTCCAAATGACCATGAGCTCTGGACTGCGCAGTCAGACAACTACATGCATCTGGGAAATATCCAGTTGCCTAAATTCTCTCCTTGTCTTTGACTAGCCTTTCAGCCTTTATGAGCCCTAATAGCAACAACCTGTTTCAGCTGAAGCAGCTCTAGAGAAAACACATCGTTTCTGCTCCCGAGACAGGTTAAAGACTAAGTCAAAGGAAACTCTCTGGGCCTAAGGGTGCCAACTGTAGATTTATTAACTAAAATAGTTCTGCAATAAGATAAGGTGCTAAGCCTTCTTTATACAGGGCCAAAGAGATATTACATGGCCTTAAGTAATTATCATTTCTATATAAGTCCTTCAGGATTATAAGCTGACTCTCCTCAAAGATCAGATCAGAAATACAGGGCCTTAAAAATGACAGTAGATGCAGATATTGTTGTCAATGGCTTAAAAATGTCTCCTCTTACTCAAGATTTAGTCAGGGTTAAAAATGTATGTTCAGCCTCCTTGTCTTTTCTCACTTTGGTAGCTGTAGATAATATACTCCATATGATAATAGAATTTTAAAGATATCTATTGAGATTAGCAAAATCCAACTTAGAGATTTATACCTATGTCTTTGCCAAATGTTCAGAACCAAGCTTCTAGAAACTTTCTAACTTATTAAAGATTGTTAGAAAACATAGGTTTGATGATCATTCATACCTAATAGGCAGTTCTCAGATGTTCAGAGATCTGCAGAATAGAGAATTTAAAATGTTTAATTAAAAAGCTTTTTGTGATAGATAAATATGCTGGCTCCTGACAAGCATCCTGTATCTCCACCTCCAAGAAGATGGGCAAAGAAGAACCTACACCTGAACTTGTTCCATAGTGGCAACACCAGCCATTATATAAAAACAGCCTTTTGCTTTGACTGCTGCCAAGGCCTTCTTCAGATGGTGGACAACAGGACCCTGGGAAACCCATTGCCTCACTGTTGCCTAGACAAAGGTAGACTGGTTCTCCCCATGAGTTACTACACAACTGTTGGATCTTCTGAGGCCTGGCAGCTGAAGACAGATGTTGTCCTGAGACCTCTGCCCTCAAGGAACATGGAGGTCCCTGGCTGTTCAGGAAGTGAACAGGTAAATCTCTGTCACTTTCGTTTTTTTGTATTATTTTATTTCTGTATTGTTAATTTATCAATTTAATTGCCTTTTTTCCAGACTCAATTTTCACTTCACTGACTTTCTTTCTTTTTTTTATTATTATTATGAATGAAGAAGTCACATTTTCTATCCCTGTACATCCTTATTCAAGGTCCCTTCCCCTCTAACCACTTCAGGTCATTCTTTCTTCTCCACATCTCCCCATACCCCCTAAGGGCAGGCGATCACAAGGTCCCAAGGTCCCAATATTGCTTAGTTCAGCCTCCACTCCTGGCAAATCCACTTTTCTCCCTCCAACATCAAGACTGAGTCAGGTGTTCCTCTAGGGGGAGTAGGATCCAAGGAGTCAGTCCAAGGTGTTTCTGAATCCAAGCTGTTCAGTGGTTGTGGTTTGGAGCTTGGGCATGCCTTGCTTTTTTGTTTGTTTGTTTGTTTAGAGTCCACTAATGAGTGGGTACATCCCTTGCTTAACTTTCTGGGTTTGTGATACCTCCCTAGGGGGATATTCTCCAAATCCATCCATTTGCCTGCAAATTTTACAATATCATTTTTTCTTACTGCTGAGTAGTACTCCACTGTGTAGATGTACCACAGTTTGTTAATCCATTCTTCATTTGAGGGGCATCTAGGTTGTTTCCAGGTTCTTGCTATTACAAATAATGCTGCTATGAACATAGTTGAGCTAATGCCTTTGGAGTGCGACTGTGCATCTTTTGGGTATACATCCAGAAGTGGTATTGCTGGGTCCTTGGGGAGATTGATTCCCAGTTTTCTAAGAAACCGCCATACTGCATACCAGAGTGGCTGAACAAGCTTACACTCCCACCAACAATCGAAGAGTGTTCCCCCTTGACCCTCTTCAGCATAAGCTGTCCTCTGTGTCTTTTATCTTAGCATTTCTGACAGGTGTCAGGTGGTATCTCAAAGTTGTTTTGATTTGCATTTCTCTGATGGCTAAAGATGATGAGAACTTTTACAAGTGCCTTTTAGCCATTCGTAATTCTTCTGCTGAGAATTCCCTTTTTAGTTCTGAATCCCATTTTATGATTGGGTTATACAAGGTTTTAGGCTCTAGTTTCTTGAGTTCTTTATATATCTTAGAGATCAATCCTCTATCAGTTGTAGTGTTAGTAAAAATATTTTCACATTCTGTTGGCTGTCATTTTGTCTTTTGATAGTGTCCTTGGCTTTACAGAAGCTTCTCAACTTCAGAATATCCCACTTATTGATTGTTGGTCTTTGTGTCTGTGCCACTGGTGTTATATTTATGAAGTGGTCACCTGTGCCAATTCGTAGAAGTGTATTTCCCACTTTCTTTTCTATAAAGTTCAAAGTGGCTGGGTTTATGTTGAGGTCTTTGATCCACTTGGATTTGAGTTTTGTGCAGGGTGACAGGCTTGGATCTATTTGCATTTTTCTACACACTACCAACCAGCTATGCCACACCATTTGTTAAATATACTATCTTTTTTCCATTGAATATTTTGGGTCTCTTTGTCAAAGATCAGGTGATCATAGGTTTTTGGGTTAATGTCTGGATCCTCAATTCTCTTCCACAAGTCTGTTTTTATGCCAGTACCAGGCTGTTTTTATTACTGTAGCTCTATAGTATAGCTTGAAGTCAGGGATGGTGATGCCTCCTGAGGTTCTTTTGTTGAGCAAAATTGTTTTGGCAATTCTGGCATTCCTGTTATTCCAAATGAAGTTGAGTATTGTTCTTTCAAGGTCCAAAAAGTATTGTGTTGGGATTTTGATGGGCAGTGCATTGAATGTGTTGATTGCCATTGGTAGAATTGCCATTTTTACTATGTTGGTCCTACCTATCCAGGAACATGGGATAGCTTTCCATTTTCTGATATCCTCTTCAATTTCTTTCTTCAGTAATTTAAAATTTTTGTCAAATAGGTCTGTTACTTCTTTGGTTATAGTTACTTTAAGGTATTTGATACTATTTGCAGCTATTATAAAGGGTGATGTTTCTCTTATTTCTTTTTCAGCCCTTTTATCTTTAGTGTATAGAAGGACTACTGATTTCTTTGAGTTAATCTTGTATCCTGCTACATTGCTGAAGGTATTTCTCAACTGTAGAAGTTCCTTGGAAGAATTTTGTGGGTCACTTATGTATATAATCATATCATCTGCAAATAGAGAGCTTCACTTCTTCTTTTCCAATTTGTATGCCCTTAATCTCTTTTCGTTCCCTTATTGCTTTAGCTAAAACTTGGAGAACTATATTGAATAGATAAGGAGAGAGAGGACATCCTTGTCTAGTTCCTGATTTTAGTGGGATTGCTTTGAATTTTTCTCCATTAAGTTTGATGTTGGCTGTCAGCTTCTTGTAAATTGCCTTTATTATATTTAGATATTTTCCCTGTATTCCTGATCCTTCCATGGTTTTTTATCATAAAGGAATGTTAGATTTTATCAAAGACTTATTCAACATCTAAGGATATGATCATGTGGTTTTTTTCCTTCAGTTTGTTTATATTATAGATGACATTTATGTTTTTTAATATGTTGAACCATCCCTTTATTTCTGGGATGATGCCTACTTGGTCGTGGTGGATGATATTTTTTATATATTGTTGTATATGGTTTACCAAAATTTTGCTTTGAGTTTTTCTCCATTAATTTTGATGCTGGCTGTTGACTTCTTGTCTATCACCTTTATTATATTGAGATATTGTCCCTGTATTCCTGATCCCTCCAGAGCTTTTTTCATAAAGAAGTGTTGAATTTTGTCAAACGCTTTATCAGCATCTAAGGTTATAGTCATGTGGTTTTGTTCCTTAAGTTTGTTTATATGATGGATAATGTTTTCAGTTTTTCATATGTTAAACCATCCTGCATATCTGATATGAAGCCTACTTGGTCGTGGTGGATGATATTTTTTATATATTGTTGTATATGGTTTGCCAAAATTTTATTGAGAATTTTCGCATCAATATTCATGAGGGAAATTGGTCTGTAATTCTCCTTCTTTGTTGTGTCTTTGAGTGGCTTAGGTATTAGGTTAATTGTGGCCTCATGAAAAGAATTTGGCAATATTCCTTCAGTATATACTGTGTGGAATAATTTGAGGCGTAATGGTAGTAATTCTTCTTTGAATGTCTGGTAGAATTCTGCACTGAAACCATCTGAACCAGGGCTTTTATTTTTGGGGAGGTTTTTAATGACAGCTTCAATTCCCTTAAGGGTTATAGGTCTGTTTAGGTAATTCATCTGTTCTTCATTTAATTTTGGTAGATGGTACCTGTCCAGAAAGCTGTCCATTTCTTCTAGGCTTTCCATTTTTGTGGAATACAGATTTTCAAAGTATGATCTGATAATTCTCTGGATTTCCTGGGGGTCTGTTGTTATGTCCCCCTTTTCATTTCTGATTTTGTTGATTTGGATACTATCTCTCTGCTTTTTGATTAATTTGGATAAGGGCTTATCTATCTTGTTGACTTTCTCAAAGAACCAATTCTTTGATTCATTGATTCTTTGTATTGTTCTTTTTGTTTCAATTGTATTGATTTCAGCTCTAAGTTTGATTATTTCTTGCCGTCTACTTCTTCTAGATGAGTTCACTTCTAATTGTTCTAAGGCTTTCAGCTGAGCTGTTAGGTCTCTAGTGTGGGATTTCTCTAGGTTTTTCATCTAGGCATCTAGCACTATGAATTTTCCTCTTAAGACTTCTTTCATTGTGTCTCACAAGTTTGGGTACATTTTAGATTCATTTTCATTAAATTCTAGGAAGACTTTGATTTCTTTCTTAATTTCTTCCTTGACCCAGAGATGGTTCAGCTGAGTGATGTTTAGTTTCCATGAGTTGGTAGGCTTTCTTTGGGTTTTGATGTTGTTGAACTCTAACTTTAGGCCCTGGTGGTCCGATATGTTACAAGGGTTTATTTCCATTTTTTTGTATCTGTTGGTATTTGCTTTATGACCAATTATGTGGTCAATTTTGGAGAAAGTTCCATGAGGAGCTGAGAAATATGTATATTCCTTTGCATTTGGGTAGAAGCTTCTGTAGATATCTATTAAATCCATTTGCATCATAACCTCATTTAGACTCCTTAATTCTCTGTTTAGTCTCTGTCTGGTTGACCTATCCAGGGGTGAAAGTGTGGTGTTGAAGTCTCCCACTATTAGGATGTCAGAATTGATATGGAATTTGAGCTTTACCAGTGTTTCTTTTACATAAGTAGGTGCCCTTATATTAGGGGCATAAATATTCAGGATTGAAATCTCCTCTTGACCAATTTTTCCTCTGATGAATAAGTAATGACCAACTTGGTCCCTTTTAATTGCTTTTAGCTTAAAGTCTACTTTGTTAGATATTAGGATGGAAACCCCAGCTTGTTTCTTAGGACCATTTGACTGGAAAATCTTTTCCCAACCCTTTACTCTGAGCCTGTACCTGTCTTTGTGTTTGAGGTGTGTTTCTTGTAGGCAACAGAAGGATGGCTTCTGTTGTTGTATCCATCTTGTTAGTGTGTGTCTTTTTATATGTGAGTTGAGTCCATTAATATTAAGGGATATTAGTGACTACTGATTGATATTTCCTGCTGTTTTGTGGTAACTTGTCTGTATTTTCCTTTCCCTCATGTATTCTTCTGTTGGATTATTGATTGTAGCTTCTTGGATATATCTGCGGTCCTTAGGTTGGAGTTTTCAGTCTAATGCTTTCTGTAGTGCAGGATTGGTAGATAGGTATTGTTTCAGTCTGACTTCGTCATGAAATATCTTGTTTACTCAATCTATGGTAATTCATAATTTTTCAGGTTATAGTATTTTAGTTTGGCAGCCATGCTCCTTTAGTGTCTGTATAACCTCTGACCAAGCCCTTCTAGCTTTCATCGTTTCCATTGAACAGTTAGGTGTTATTCTGATGGGTCTGCATTTATAGGTAAGTTGGCCCTTTTCTTTTGCAGCTCTTAAACTTTTTTCTTCATGCTGTATGTTTTGTGGCTTGATTATTATGTGGTGCGCTGACTTTTTTCGGGGTCATATCTATTTGATGTTCTGTAAGCTTCTTGTATCTTTACAGGCATTTCCTTCTTCAAGTTAGGAAAGTTTTCTTTTATGATTTTATTGAATACATTATCTGTGCCTTTGAGCTGGTATTCTTTTCCTTCTTCTATTCCTATTTTTCTCAAGTTAGGTCTTTTCATGGTGTCCCAGATTTCCTGAACATTTTGTGTTATGTTTTTTTGGTTTTAGTGTTTTCTTTGACTGATGTATGTATTTCAGCTATTGAGTCTTCCACTTCTGAGATTCTCTCTTCCATCTCTTGGATTCTGTTGGTTATGCTTTATTCTGTAGTTCCAGCTTTTTTCTTCAGGTTTTCTATTTCCATCTTTTCTTCATTTTGTGCCTTTGTTATTGCTTCTATTTCAGTTTTTAGTTCCTGGCATGTTTCTTTCATTTTTTGGTTTAACTTTTCTTGGTTTTCTTTCAAAGATTTGTTCCTCTCTTCCAATTTTTTGTTTGTATTTTCTTCTATTTCTTTAAGGGAATTTTTCATATCTTCTTTGAGCACTTTAATGATCTTCATAAAGGTGTTTTTGGTGTTGCTTCCTTCTGCTTCCTCTTCCTTGCTCAGTTCAGGTCTTGTAGTTGTAAAACTACCACTTTCTTCTGGAGTTACCTTGTTGTTCTTTATATTATTATAGATATTTTTGCACTGGCATGTGCCCATGGCTTCACAGGGTTCACGATTAGGTGGTTTCTGGTCAGTTGTGGCAAGAGGGCTTATGTCTCCTGTCACCTCTGAGGAAGTGGTCTGCTCAGTCTCTGACTCTGCTCTGGGCAGGGGTCTAAATTTCAAGTTCTCAATCCTTCTCTGATGATGCAGTTGGAGTCGGGGTGGCCGTGCAAGTTCCCTTGTTTTAGTAGCAGCTGGAGGAGCCCCTCACAGCCTAAATCTTTTCTTGTTTGCTAAGGAGTGTGTGTAGACATGCACCACAGACAGAACCCGGCCCTGAAACTTCTCTGGCACTTTCAATTGCTAACTCAGGTCTAATTTATCCTTCTGAGATCTCTGATGCCATCTGACAAGTAGGCTCTGCTTCAGCTGCCTTCTCAGATTTTTACAAAAGTCAGAGTTGTCATTCTCTGAGGGCTAATATCATGTATATACACAGTTCACTTTGCTACCAGAAGTTGGCATTAGAAAAGGTATAAAAGCTTCCCTTCTCTTCCTTCACTCACTTAACCACTTCATTCAGTAAATTTCTTTTGGTTACACATTTAAAAATGTGTTTCATTGAGCTGAAGCAAGACTCTGGGAAAATATTTATACTTTTAACCCAAAGTCATAACTTATGCTATGGCACACCAAAATATAAATCTGTTCCAGCTATTTTAAAGACATTTTCAGGTTCCTGCACAGGCCCAACCCTTCTGCCAGGCAACAGGTGGCCAGCAGATGTTAGGCTTTAGTGCTCCTAGGACACAACATCCTCAGTCTGCTGTGCCATCTCTCCAAGCTCCTGGGACTTTACTGCTGGTACCACCTGCAGGCTCAAGCAGGTACCCAGCACCTGGAACCTGGTTTTTCAGGATGTCCCAATGAAGGACACATCTGCTCTTTATGTTTATCTCATTCATTCTTCCTCCTCTGTACAATCAGGGCCTTTTTCAATTCTATTTTTCTGGCAGTTATTACTCTTTCCATGGTTAGCCCCATTCGTAAGGCTGGTGCTAATTTTTTTTTTCTCCTAGCAATCTGTCTTCTCAGCTTCCCCAAAGATCAGATGCCTGGATTTTCCAGGATGACAGCTAACTGAATCCCTCTTCACTCACACCTCCCATTGTGGGTGACCCCAATCGCTCTACTTTGTCCCAAATCTTCAAGAAGCAGTCTGGAAAATGGAGAATTTTGTACCCTCATTTCTTCTTCACTAACAATAACTCACCTTTTTGTAAAATCAAAAGAGAGGAATTTTGATGAAGACCCTAAGAGGGATGTATGGATCTCCTTGGGAAGGGGCTTGGACCTGCCTCAACTGAATGTACCTGGATTTGCTGATTCCTCATGGGAGGCCTTACCTTTTCAGGGGAGGGGATGGTGGGGTGGATTGGTGTGGAGGACAATGCTGGAGAGGGACTGAGAGGAGGAACGAGAAGGATGTTTGATTGGTCTGTAAAATGAATAAAAATTTCTTAAATAAAAAATATGTATAATTACTGAGTTTTGAACCATCTATTCACTCAATGAATTACTATCAATACATTACAAAATCTCTTTTTTATGGTGGAAAAAGTATATTTAGAATTAGCCAGCTGGATTGAGTTTAGATGATCCCAATTTTGTTGGCGACATCCAGAGCATCATAATCAGGAGCCAATCGAACATATGCCTTCTTTTCTCTGTCCGACCTTATGAGGGTGTTGACTTTGGCCACATCTATGTCATAGAGTTTCTTCACAGCCTGTTTGATCTGGTGCTTGTTGGCTTTGACATCCACAATGAACACAAGTGTGTTGTTGTCTTCTATCTTCTTCATGGCTGACTCAGTGGTCAGGGGGAACTTGATGATGGCATAGTGGTCAAGCTTGTTTCTCCTGGGCACGCTCTTCCAAGGGTATTTGGGCTGCCTCCTGAGCCTAAGGGTCTTGGGCCTCCGGAAGGTGGGTGACGTGTGGATCTTCTTTTTCTTGTGGCTGTGGACGCCTTTCAGCACTGCTTTCTTGGCTTTCAAGGCCTTCGCTCTGGCTTCGGCTTTCGGAGGGGCAGGAGCTTCCTTCATCGCTTTTGGAGCCATCTTGGTGAAAAGCTAGAAAATCTCTTATAAGAATGAATTTGTGGGCCAGTGGGATGACAGGTAAAGGCACTTGCTACCAAGCCTGATGTTGAGTTCACGCCCTAGAACACCCATTATAGGAAGAAACTGAACCCTGAATATTGTTCTCTGACTTGGCATGTGCAAATGTAACATATTAAAGAATGTCTTTATCTGCTGGGTGGTGGTTCACACCTTTGATCCCAGCAGTAGAGATGCAGAGGCAGGTAGATCTCTGAGTTCAAGGCCAACCTGATCTGTAGAGTGAGTTCTGGGACAGCCAGGGTTGTACAGAGAAAACCTATCTCGAAAGAAAAAACAAAACAACAAACAAATAAAAAGAATGCCTTTATCCACCTTTCTTGTTTTATTAATTTTATCTATACTTTTATAATTTTAAAAAATAAAATTATTATGTTTTCTTGGTAAATGGATGGTTCATTTGATGAACCTTTATGTACATAATAATTCTCTAAAATCTACTCATTTGATTATAATTGAGTCATGACATTACTTTTATTTTTCACCTCCTTTATTCTCAGCCTTTCTGTATTTTTAGATACCTGGAGTAAACAGTTTAGGAAGGTTTTTTTTTTTTTGCTGTATTCAGAAAAAGGATAGAGCTGTATATGTAGAGTATAAAAAATTTTCTAAAACACATATCACTGTCCACAGATCATGAAATAGGGCATGATCAGAATCCCAGAATCATATTTCAAGTCCCTGTGGTAGAGAAAATATTTATAACTGTTGGCAAACAGTACAGTTGGCGGAGGAATCATTTATAGAAACTAAGAAGGATGTATTGTGAGAAGACTACTTCAACCATGTGACTTCACCCTATAGAAATTTCTGGGTTTATGTATTAAAGTAATATATTTCATCAGGAGATCAAAATATATAATTATTTTATGAATCTTGAGTGGGAGAGTTGTAGTTGAATCTTGAATGGGAGAGTTGTAGTTGAAATCTTAGGAAAAGTAGTTACAAAGAACAAGATCTTCTGTTGTGAATATATAAACTACCTTACATGTATAAAAAATGAAAAGGAGAACAAGATAGAGTAATGAGGTCGCAAGAATGACAAATATGTGCTTGTTTTCCTCTGGGGAATCAATGTTCACATGCACAAGCAGAAGAGGAACTATGTAAGAGGAGCAGACCTGTGCAAGGGAGGGTGGGTGACAAAGCTGGGAAAGAAGAACTGAATATGAGAAAGTATAGAAACCTACGTAAATACAAATATCATGAGACACATCCCATGTGCTAACTAACATAAATTAATATAATACCACGAGGAGCTAAAGAATTAGCTATCACACTAAGACAAAGCAGGCAAGGATATGCTGATATCATTGATGTCAAAAGCCTACCTGGCCCAATTTAAAATTGTCATGGAGATAATGTATCAATGATATGAAAACACAGAACAAGAAACTTTTATAAACTGTAGATCAAATCCAGAAAGATGTTTCCCTCACTAATAATAAAAGAAATGAGAACCAAAGTAAGTAGGTGCCACTGAAACTATCATAGTTACAAGTGGGCGGAAAATGGGCAGCTGTGTCTTAGAGGATGCAGATGAAAGGTATCCCAATGTAAGATTTTGGCACAATGGACAAATATTTCCAAAATGTTCTGCTAGATATTCTACTTCTGAACACATTAAAGACCACAGAGCATAAACACAGTGTTTGTTTTCTGAGACTCATCTCATCCTTTCTTAAATACTGAATGTCTAGAAAGCCTGAGTCTCCTGGCATCAGTGACAATTTATATTGACAGGAATTTATTTTGTGATGTAATCTCCAAGATTTTTAGGAAGAAATAATGGGTTCACATTACAGAATTCAGTGAAAAAGTATTTATGATCACATCTACTGTGTTTTCTCAGCAAAAGTGAACAAAAAGTGACTAGAAATAAACTGAAGGTACATTTTATAAAAGATCAGTGGTTATTTTTAAACAGGGAGACTGTGATTATTTTATTTTTTTCTGATTTTTACATTAAAAATTTCACAATGATGAGTGTATCTTACAGTACAGGAAATAAAACAAACCAGAACTTGTAAACCGAAGGATCACAGACATCAATCATCACTATGTTAATAACTTTATACACATCCCAGATTCAAATTGGTTTTCTGACTGTGCCTGGTTCCTTGTATTAGAATTATCTTGTTTTCTTAGTATCAGTAAATAAGTCTTCTTAGTTCAGCTTTTCAATGTGGTAGTCAATTCTTATCAGTAAGCTACTTTCAAGGCTGAGTTTAGAAATGGTTCCTAAAGATCAGAGACCCCAGAGAATTTGTCAGTATTTCTTTTGGTTTTGTGAGGCAAAGTCTTAGTCATAGACATAGCTGCCACTTGTATTTCCCTCTAGAGCCAAAACTCTGCCAATGTGCCTCTTGGTCTGTTTGTGTACCAGAACCACTGTTTTGGTTACCCTGAAGCCATTTCTGTCTACTTCCTTTCCTCAGTATACATTTCCATCTTTGAACAGTTGATCCTGCCAAATTACATATGCCCAGACTGTTAGCCTGCTGATAGGTATAGCATCCCTCTTGCTTTGTAGTTCTTCAAAAACTGTAGCTGAAGAGACCAGTTTAGAAAGCATTTAAAAAATCCAGGGCTTCTAGTATGGGGAAGTATCTTCTGGTTAAGCACAAATCTAATTGATCTTATCAATAAAAACCAGGAGTCAGATACTGGAGCAATAACATGAAAGATCAGAGAAACAGAGGAGCAGCCACCAGTGACTTTTTACCTGTTCAGGTCCTCTGACCAAAAAAGGCCACAATCCTGTCTCCACCTGCTGAGTTCTAGGATTAAAGGTGTGTGCCACCACTGCCCAGCTTCTATGATTGGCTAGTGGCTGTCTCCACCCTCTGATCCTCAGGAAAGCTTTATTTGTCAGACCACAAACAAAATATCATACAACATTCTAGTGAACACAACATTTTCACAAGTCAAAGAGTTTCCACAGGGAGCCCTGTCCCTCTTCCTCAGGCTGTACTTAAAGTGACTGAGCATGGGGGTTGTCCACTGTGTGTAAAACAGATACCATTCCAGAGCCTGCCAAGTAGGAGGAGGGTGGCTGGAAATACACCAGAAAGACTGTTACATAGAACAAAGGGACCACTGACAGGTGAGGCCCACAGGTAGAGAAGAGTTTATGCTTTCCTAAAATCTAAGGGGATCCCAGCAATGGTATGTTGTGGGCATAAGAGACCAGGGCATAGGTGAGAGGAATCATGTCTGAGAGAATGGCTTCAGTTAATATTGGGGTTTGAAAGTTATAGGTGTCTGAGAGAACTTGAGGACCAAGTGAAAGTATATCACAGAAAAAATGTGGGATGGAATGGAAAGTACAGAAGGAAAATTAGGCTGTTAGTAGAGCCAGTGAAAAAGCCAGGAAGTTGGAGCAGAGCCATGATATAGACACTAGCCATATGCAACACCCAAGAACATGTTTATAATGTAATGTAAAGGAAGGCAGCATAGCAACCATAGGCCATTACAGCCAGCAGGAAGTCAACCAATAGGGTCAATACTATCATGCAGTACATCTTTGTAAAGTACCCAGAGTATGAGATGATGTGATACTGTGTCTTTATGTTTACCAGTGCCTTGGGGATAATGATACAGGTGAAGCAGTTATTGATGAAGGACAGGTTTGCCATGAAGAAGTTCATGGATGTGTGGAGGTGCTGGTCAGAGCCAATGGCCAATGGTGATGAGCAGATTACCCAACAGTGGATGAGGTACACATCTGGGCAAACCCCAAAAAGTGCTCAGTGAAGGCCAGGAGTAGGAAGCTAGAGGTATTACCTAGACTCTTCACTTTCCTTAAAGGGGAACAAAAAGTGGGTTAGATTCTTGAATGTAAAAAGTTACTATAAATAGATACCCCCTCAACTTTTCATCTGATTCGACTTCCTCAAACATTGTTCCAGGGTGGCAATCATGTGTTACTATAAATAGATACCCCCTCAACTTTTCATCTGATTCGACTTCCTCAAACATTGTTCCAGGGTGGCAATCATATGTTACTATAAATAGATACCCCCTCAACTTTTCATCTGATTCGACTTCCTCAAACATTGTTCCAGGGTGACAATCATGTAGACATGCATTTGGGGCAGTGATAATGGTTGGTAATGAACCCTGCTTGATTGAGATTCTCTCCAACCATAATCAGGTAATCCTGGCTTGGTAAGTAAGAACTGGTGCTTGCACTCTCCTCATTATCACTCTCTGGCTACCTTTTAATACTCCATAATTTCCAAGTAAATTTCAGCTCTCAAGAGGAAAATCCACCAGTCACTAGAAAATAAATAATAATTAATAGATTGAACTTACTTGGCCTGGATGGGCATCAGAACTGCTTTCAAAGACCTACAGTTCTAGCATGTAGAAAAATAAGTGACGTGTTCTCCATTGCCCCAGAAGGTGGAGATATAATTTATATAAAATCTGCAGAGGGCTCCTTTAGGAAGCTTATTCTAATGTTTAAAATATTGTCAAGCCAGTCAAAATTCCAACACGGAAGGTGGAGAGTCCTACAAAACCTTCCTCTAGCGGGGTATCTAGCTATTAGCAGTTGATGACTACTAGGAGAGGGAGCATCAGTTCTTTAAGGGGTACTGTCCTGGGTGGTTGGTTACCCACACCCCAGGATGCCCCTACATTCATATCATCAGCACCAAAGTTATTAGAAAGAGAGTTATTAGTTATTAGAAAAAAGAATATATAAAGCTGGAAGGGAGATGCTATGAGATGACTGGAAGGAGTTAGAGGCATGGGACTAGGAAGTAGACAAGTTATTAAAACATATTGTACACACACACAAAATTCTCATGATAAAGAAAATATATTTTAAAAATTGTTAAATTTATAATATATAAACATGTAAAATGTGAGGAAAATATTCTTTTTAATTTTTTTAATATGTATATATTTATGTGTGTGTGTACTAACTCTATGTCAGTTACTAATCAATCAATATCCAATTGGAAATACACTATCAATATATCTCTTAAATCAGCTATATTATTATAAATCAAAACAGTGAAATACCTACTATGATATTCTAATATTGACAATCTGGTTTTGCTAGAAGTCATAGTTAATTTCTATTTCTGTAATATTTTTCTTTTTTTTTTGTTTAGAGTTTACTAATGAGTGAGTATATCCTCTGCTTATCTTTCTGGTTTGTGATACCTCGCTCAGGAGGATATTCTCCAAATCCATCCATTTGCATGTAAATTTTAAGATATCATTTTTCTTACTGCTGAGTAGTACTCCATTGTGTAGATGTACCACAGTTTGTTAATCCATTCTTCAGTTGAAGGGCATACTGTGATTTTTTTTTTTGGTTGTCAACTTGATTGGCTTGAGAAGTGACTATCACACTCTTAAAGCTCAACTCTGGATTTTATAGAGAGGAAAAAAATCTGAAGGAAAACCCCAACTTATTATGTGCAGCCAGAGGAAATAAAATGATGGGATGTAGCAATAAACCAGCTGTCACATTGTCTCTCTCTGCCTTTTGGCCACAAATGCTGCTCTACTCCACCAATCTCCCTGTCATGAAGAACTGAAGCTGTAGAAACTAAGAGGAAATATCAAATATTCTTTTATTTTATCTTCTATAATATGTATGTAAACGATATACTATTTATAGTTGCCTATGTTTGTCCTTCATATAGATGGAATCATTCATCTTTCTCCAGTTGACATAATGTTTTTGATATTTATTCCCCCCCCAACGCTATGGTAAAATGTCACATTGTCATTCCCACTATCATTACTAGGGCATTTAAAATGTTTTAGACTTCTCAATTTTCCCGTTTTAGAAAAGAATATTGTAAAGATGTTATATACAGTGTGATACCACTAGTAGTTTCTAGGATGCACACTGTTGTAAAACACATTAATATTTTGGCAAATAAATGCCCATACCGAATAGAATAGATAGCTACATATCAATATTAGTCAGATGTAGTTATAGAATAAAGGAAATGAAACTCTGAATTGTGTCTCAGTAATTTTTGAATTTCAGTATTTCAGCTTGCAGATTCACAATTTTTGTGAGATCTTATCATGATTCAACTATTCATTATCCTGTTGATGAACGTTTGTCATACTCCTTCCATTATTGGATAATTATTGAAATAATTACCTCAAGTGGAACATCTACTCTCATAAAATGTATAAATGTCCATTAAATAAATATGCCTTGGCTTCTTCCAGTGTGTCTTTTTTCTTTAAAAACCTGACCATGAGTTGGATAAACACTTTGAAAACACTGTCTCCTAAAGAGGACATATCTACAGTAACAATAATGCACTGTATCTTGTGCTTACCCTTGCTATTTTAGTAATAGCTCAAGATTTATTATTTCATTGGAAATAACCAGGAAGCTGGTATTTTGTTCACAATTGAACTTATATGAGGTTAGTATTATTCTTATGGGCAAGAGAGTAAAATCATAATAATTAAGGACTCAAATATTATTCCATGTTTAATTTATGCCATAAATATCTTTCACAATTTCGTGGTGCTTTTGTTCAAGTTTCTTTACAGTATATGCCAAGGGATAGAATTGTTCATTAGGTCATTATTTGGGTCATTGGTTCCAGGTCTTCTGAGAAATAGATGCTAAGGTGTGAACACACACACACACACACACACCACATCAAACCAAGCGGGTGGTGATTCTGAGGGTTTTCCCCACATGATTATGGAGGCTAAGAGGATTAATAATTATCTGAAAGCTGGAAACTTAGACAATTTAATAGTGTAGTCTATTCCTACAGGCCCTAGAACAATAGGAGTCAGTGTTGTAAATCCCAGCCTGAATCAGAAGGATTTGAGAATCATGAGGGCTGATCAAAGGGCAGAAGATGGAAAGAAAAAGGTGTGCTAGTGGTTTCTCTGTCTTTTTGTTCTGTGGGCTCATGATGGACTGGCTGATACCCACCCAGGTAGATGGATCTGTGGGTCCATGATGGACTGGCTGATACCCACCCAGGTGGTTGAAGGTAATCTTTTTAATTTACTCCATAGATACTGTTAGTTCTGCACGTGAGAGCAAGTACACACTAACAAGGCCACACACTAGAGTTTATTTAAGAGAGGAGTCCCAGGTGGGTGAAGAAGCAGAGAAGTCAGGAGACAGAGAAGAAAAAGGACCAGAGCGCGCACTCACAGTCCCTTTTAAGGGAAGGGGCATGCACGTGTATGCATCATGGGTCCAGGGAGGTGCCGCAGGGTTTACGTAGCCACACCCAGGGGCGTGCCTCCGTGCAAGGTGCATCCCATCTGAGCCGAGGGGCTCAGCTATGTGGAATGCCAGGAATCCTTACAGATACAGTAATAATCTTTTCTAGAAAAAGTTTAGAAACATGTGGAAATATTTTACTAGCTATCTGGTTATCCCTTACCACAGCCAAATTAATGCATAGAAACGAACCACCACAACATGTAAGAGATTTACTAGTCAGTGGGTGAGTGGAAGTCTTCAGACTTAGCTTGAGTTCTATGGGGAAAAAACAGGGAAGGAAGGAACTTTGGGATAAGAAGAGTCAGATTTGGCTGGTGGGGCACCCAGACTCTAAGTAGTCCTTCAAAATAACCCCACAAACCTCTGGAACAAGCCTGTCTTGGTACATGTGCAGTGCTCTCATGTTCTAGCATCAGACAAGGCACAAACACAGCAACACATTGTTGAACTGTTAATTTAATTTCAACAGGTAGTAAAATGTCCACATTCTACTCAGTTCTTCTAGTCAGCTTTTTCAAGGCCTGTTTCATGTCTTTGTTCCTAAGGCTATAGATAAAAGGATTCAGCATAGGGGTAACTACTGTATAGATGACAGTGACCACTCGGTCCTTTGTCACTGAGTAGGTAGATGAAGGCCTAATGTACACAGATATTATGGTTCCATAGAATAGAATCACAACTGTGAGGTGGGACCCACAGGTAGAGAGTGCTTTGTATCTTCCTTCCAGTGAGGGGACCCTCAGAACAGTTCTAGTGATACAGACATAAGAAATGACAATAAAGATGAAGGGGCTCATGATCACAATAGACCCCTCTGTGAAGGCCAAAATCTCATTTATAGAGGTGTCAGAGCAGGAGAGTGTTAGCAGTGGCTGCACATCACAAAAGAAATGATGGATGACATTGGCTCCACAGAACGAGAGGTGGCCCATGAGAACTGTATGGATGAGTGAGTGGAGATGGGACACTGCCCAGGATGCCATCACTAGCAAGCGACAGCGCCTGCGACTCATGGTTGTGGTATAATGAAGCGGATTGCAGATGGCAACATAGCGGTCAATGGCCATTGCAGCCAAGAGGAAACTGTCTGTAATACCAAAAGCCACGAAGAAATACATTTGAGCAAGGCACTGGATAAAGAGGATAGACTTTCTCTGTGTCAGCAAGTTCACTAACATCTGTGGCACAATGACAGTGGTAAAGCAGATGTCCATCAGGGACAGGTTGGAGAGGAAGAAGTACATGGGAGTATGTAGATGGGTATCTCCCTGGATGGCTGCAATGATGACTGAGTTGCCAATTACATTGACCAGGTACATGGCAAGGAAGCCAGTGAAAAGCCATACCTGTTGCTTGGGGTCACTGGTCAATCCTAGAAGGAGGAATTGTGTCATGTGGCTCTGGTTTTTCTTGAGCATTGCTGTCCTATAAGCAAACAAAACAAAACAAAACAAAAAAAAACAAGAAATGTTGGATGGGTGTTTTGGCTTTGAGTGTCTGGTCTCCTGGAGGGGATGCTCATGAGGTATTCATGCATGATGTAAAGAGGCTTCTCATATTGACTGCCAAACTGTCATAATACAGCTTCATAGAACTGGTATTGGAATAGTTTAGGTTCACTTTCAATTTCTTTTTTTATTATGAATAAAGTCATTTTTTATCTGTGTATATCCTTATTCAAGCTCCCTTCCCTCTCCCACCCCTTCCAGTCACTCTCTCTTCTCCACATCTCTTTATCTCCTCCCCAGCAAGTGCAGGAGGTCCCAAGGTCCCAACGTGGCTTAGTTCAGCCTCCACTATTTTTGCAAACTCAAAATGAAGCACTTCAACTCTTGTTTTTTGACTACAAGACAAAATTTGTGGCAACTGAATTTTATTTTGAGGAAAGGTGTGCAGAAAACAGTCATTTTGTTAAATTTTCAAGGTGCATTGAGAACACATCTTTTTACCTGTCCCTTTTATTATTATTTTAAAAAGCTGCCTATTATTTCTCTTCCTGACTCTGTGCTTATGCCTTATGTTGTCAACATGTTCACAACAATTTTCTACTCCTCAATAAGGAAAGCTTACTTAATACTATTTTATTTTAGTTCTTTCTCCTCTGTGAAACATTGGTTTATACCTAATGCTTCTGACCAGGATTTTCCTCTCCCTTTGTAAGGAAAAGTAGACATCCCAAGATTTCCTTGCAGTAGTCCCATAACATTGTAGGGATGTGTTTCTGGATCAAACCCTTCTTGAGAAAAAATATTTTTGTAATTCACTTGGTAGTTTAAAATGTGGGGCAAAAGTTTATTCTAGGAGTGGCTTTCCATGAAAGTTTCACACGCCGAGCAGGATGTGTTATCTATGTGGGAAGGGGAAGATCTATTTCTCATAGGACTCTGTTTACTTAACACTGGGCTTGATGTTCCATACAGATTGTGTCCCACACTCTAAAGTGGGTAGTGTCCAGCTTAGATAAAGAGGAAAGACACAGAAAAGAGAGCAAACACAGGGCCAGATACAGGATTTATATCTGTGTGCAAAGGTGTGGATGTGGAGACTGGATAAAGCATTGCCTCCAGGGAGAAAGAAAAGTAACCCCAAAGCTAGATTTTTAAAACTCTGGACTTGAAAGTTGAGTTTGAGAACCTGACACAGAGATCTCAATGCATACAAACCTCAGAAACATTCTTAGCCAGAGGTCTGCTTCAACAGACTTACAAAAAACTCTCAGGGTAAGAAGATCCTTACAGCTTACAGGAGAATGGCATAAAAGACTGAGAGAAAGTAGATATGAGCCAACACCTTAATTAATGTACTTTTGCATAAAATATTGCATAATAATCTATGTACCGATGAAACAAAGATGAAAACTGGATATATAAATGCACACCTGTCATCCAAGCTGCTCAGTATAGGGCTCAGAAGATCTTAATTCTGAGGCCAGTCAAAGCAGTTTATTAAGACTTTGTATCCTAATAAAAAATTAAAATGGGCTGAGAATGTAACTCCATAATAAAGTACTTGTTTAGCATGCGTGAGGCTCAGGGTTCAATTTCTGAATGAAGAAAAGAACCCCACAAACCAAACAGAAAATCAAAAGTAAAAGAAAGAAAAGACAATGTATTATATTTAAAATGTAGAAATCCAGGATGGGAGGGAAATAGTGGTAGAGGGCAGGGAAACAATTGGAGGACAGAAAGAGGAGCCGATTTGATCAAATTGTGTTATATGCCAGCAATAAAAAAGCTGAGCACCACCAACAAAGGCTAAATAAAAACCAACCACCTGTACTTTAGGAAACTAAGACTAACAAAGACCTTAATAACATGAAATAGTATGTTGTGGTGCAAGAACAGGCAATCAACCAATAGAGAATGCTAGATAAGAGGTAGCTCAGAATACACTTAGATGATGTGTTGTTTTAGGAAGGTGGAAGCAGTTTTTCCTCCAAGGTCTGTGACTCTCCAGCCCTGGGTAGCTGACTAGTTTTAATTTGCCTGGCATGAGTTCCTGGTATTGAGTTCTTAAGTCCAATTCAACAGACGCTGGTTGCTAACATACACAGGTAAGTGTAGTTCTTATGCCTTACCAAAGAAGTTTCTTTTACTCTCAGATGAAAACCAATACAGACATCCGTCCATAACTGGTCAAATTGTAGAAAGCAAGTGACTGAGCCAGTTAGTACAACTAACAGCCTCCTATAAGCTTCAGGGAGGGTCTCTGAAGAGGGGGCAGAAAGATTGCAAGATCCAGAGGACTGGGTGTCTGCTTCAAGATAGTATTCTTTATGTGGTAGGAATGCTGCACCTATGAAATATCAATGTTGTTATCTAAATAAGGCCTACGTGACTATACCATCTGATATGCCAACATGGATGAGGGAAATTACACAAAGCTTTAGTCCCACATGGAGTTTCAGATTGTTATGAGGTACCATGTGAACACTGAGAATCAAACCTGGGCTCCCTACAGGAACAGCCAGTGATCTAAACTCCTGGCCATTACCCAGCTCCATATTTGTTTACTATTTTTTGCTTAGTTTTGCTTCATAGGAGACAGAAATAATTAAAGGGAATTCCATTATGTAATTTAAATGTCCTCAAACCCTAACCAGAATCTCATTGTACCACCATCCACAGAAGATTCACACTTACCTAAGAACTTAACACAGGAAATTGATGGCCCTAAGAAACCAGTGGCTAAACTAAGAATGCTCTGGCATGCTGGAAAAAAGTTTACCATATCACAAAGAAATGGAATTTAAATTATAATAGAGATGGAATTCAAATGAATTTGTTTATAATTTGCACATGTATGACTCTATGAAACACATAGAAAATGAAATATAGGTGAATCTATAAATTAGAAGGGGAAGAATTTAGAATATATGCCCAATGGTTAAAACAGGCTGAAAGGCAAAACTAAGTCATTTACAACATAATGGTGAATAAAGCAGATACAGCAAAGACTAGATAATACTTACAATGCTTAACAGATGAGATGCTAATACCCAGAAAACACAGTGGTTACCTTTACTTCAGCAAGAAAAATGTAAGAACACCAATACTAAGTATACTAGAAAGCTAAAAGGTTACCGAGTAAATAAATAGATGCTCAGACTCAGTGGTAATTTCAGAAGCAAATTAAAAGCAGTATTTTCCTTTATATTTGTTAACTTAGTATCCTTTTGTGGAGGATAAAGACACAGTTTGATAGGGATGTGGGTATGCATGGACTCATGTATACCATCTGTGTAAATTGATTTCCTAACTCAGCAGTTCTCTTAGACTATTCTGCATAGCAATGCAGTCACAGGAAAGCTCACAGATTGGATAATTTTTTCTGTTATTGTTTGTTTTAGGCTGTCCAGGTGTCTGTCACGGGGCTGATGAGTGTGATAGAAGCACCCCATGAGGATATTTATTAACAATGGACTAGAATTTCCCAGAGCAACATTGATGGATTTTAAGAAGAAGTACATACTCTGGGTGAAAAGAATACATTGATGAATAAGATCCACAGCACAGCATGCTCTGTGTAAATTAAAAGGAAGCACAGTAACATTTGTCCCTGCACACAGATGAACATTAAACACACTAGAACTGGGAGTAATAGGAGCCAGTACACATGTGAGCAAGAACACAGAGGAATAAGAGAAAATAAAGTTAAATAAAAATGAAGCTGGCAACATATGGTTAATTTAACTCTTTGTATTCAAAGTCTGTGCATAGCAAAAAGAATCTTAAGCTTTAAATAGAATTCAGGGAATTTTTGTTTTCATTTGTTTCTCAAAGCAAAGTCCATCAGGAACAGGATGCCAAGCCCTCCAGCTCAGGTATGGCAGTAAGGAGAGTCTGCCATCTTCTAAATTGTAACCTTTGGTACCTTGAAATCTATGTAAGTTGGGTTGACAATCAAGAGTGGAGGACCCTATTAGCCTGAAAGAACCAGTTTCCTTTGTGTTTCCTGGTGATATTGGTGTTTTTCTTTCTTAGGCTAATTGATTTATAATCCACTCATTCTGACTTGTGGGTAGTGGTGGGATAAAGGGTAACAACTACTTACTCAGATAAGATCCAGTGATCTCCAGAGTACCCATGTAAGGGTCCGTGTATCTTCCCATCAGTGTCATTGGCAGCAGTGGTTAGAAGAGGAAGTGAGGCTGTGAGGACAGTCAGGGCTTTCATGTTAGGCTAGAAAATAAAAGGTTTTTCAGGCTAGATGTGGGTGGTGACACTTTTGAAGTGTGTGTGTGTTTGTATGTGTGTGTGGTACATTGTGGTGATATGCTACATCTTTAATAAAACCTAGGATATCAAGAGATCAACCCACAGTCAAAGTAGGCAGAAGTAGCTCTGGGAGTTTGGAAGCAAGGCAAATAATGATTGAATCACTGGTTTTTGAAAATGCTAATACACAATGTAAAAAAATAATAAGACTGTTAAAAGCAAGGTCAGCACCCCTGGAGGACTGGATTCCTTCTTGGGTCTCTGAGAGATTTGAAGATGAGATAGTTAATAGTTATAGTTTTCTAGTGATAGTTTTAGAAAAAAAATTCACTTAGAAGTTAAAGTATATAAGCTTAAGAGACATTAAAATATAGTTTTTAGTTAGTAATACAAGTTAGACACAAAGTGGATTAGGTACAATCCTTTGGACTCACCAAAAGAGGATAAATAATGGAATATTTTCTTTGAATTTGTCAATTGTTAATGAACTAGACATTCCTCATGTAATTATTGTTTGTATCTATTGTATATAATTATTGTACCAATTGTATATAGTCTTTCTTATGTTAGTTATAACTTTCTTTTTTATTTTGACATAAAAGGGGATATGTAGTGATATGTTACATATTTAATAAAACCTGGAATATCAAGAGATCAACCCACAGCCAAACTAGGCAGAGGTAGCTCCGGGAGTTCTAGGGACAACAGAGCAGTGGTAACTCACATAGCTCTGGGAGTTCTGGATCTCTGTGAGCACAAAGCCAAACAGCCGGGCTTCAATGACAAAAATAACTTTAATCCCAGTACAGGGAAAGCTGGGAGTGGTGACCTAGGCCTTTAATCCCATAACTCAGCTGGGCTCCATAACTCTGAGACAGAGAACTTTCTGTGTTTCTGTGAGTTCAAGGCTGAGTACCAAATAGAGAAGCTCTTTAATCTTAACCTGAATGGGATACAGCTGGGCGAAGAGCATATTTAAGGCAGGCTTAGGAAAACAGCAACTGTTTGAAGCAACCAGGAGCGAAGCTGAGGAAGCTGAAAGATAGCTGAGTGAGATTTGACTGTGGTGTTTCCTCTCTCTGATATTTCAGCCTTTTCCTGATATCTGGCTCTGAGTTCCTTTTATTATAACCAGAATTCATTCTACAGTGCACACCTATCTTCTTCTCACCACTTTTCTCTCTTTCTTCAGAGCAATAATCTTTTAAATGTGGCTTCAGATATGTGGAACATACGGCTTTCTCCCACCCCAACTACTACCACTGGCCTCGTTAGATTTCATTAATGGCAAAGAAGGGGTGGGGACCTGGAAGGAGATTATTTGTCTTTCATGTGACTTCACTCCAAGGAGCAAGGCCATTTTTCCCACAACCCACCCCAGGGACCTCATTAAGAAGGAAGACTTGGCAGAACAAATCCTGTGGAGGCTCAGGATTCATAAGCTTCTTTATGTGTTAGATGATTAGTGGTCTATTATCATGATTTGGAAAGAAACTGAGGTATATGGAGAGGGATTCGACCTGGGGCTGCTGCCAGAGGATGCCTGGTGCTGTGGGAAAAATCCTAAGAGTGAGGATTCTTGGACTTTAGTTAGCTAATGAGAAGCTGTGATTTCATGCAAACTTGTAGTTTCTCTAGGTTTCAAGATCTTCATTTAGAGATTTACTAATATAAACTGTAAAAGAAGATTGATTGCAGAATTCAGGAGTCTCAGAGACAAGAACATGCTCACATAGTAACAGCCAACTGAGCACTTGTGTGACATTGTGTGCTGATGTTTAACAGTATAGTGTTTTTCCATATATTTTTCCATATTTTTGAAGTTATCATATTTACATCATTTTCCTCCGTCTTTCCTTTCTCCGGCACCTCCCATGTATCCCCTTGCTCTTATTCAGATTCATGGTCTCTTTTCTTTGATTGTTGCACACAGACACAGACACACACACAAACACACACAGCTAAATATATAAATAGAACCTGATCAGTTTATATAATGTTCTTTGAATGTATATGTTTTTTAGGGTTGTTTGGAATTGGATAACCAAGTGATGTGCTCTTCCCTGGGGAAGACTATTTCTCCCAATCTCTGAATTCCTTAGTTGCCTGAATTTATTTGTCTAGGGTTGATTTCTTGTAAGTGATCTCTCTTCCATGTTAATATGTCTTGGTATTGTCTTTAATCAGTTCATGGTTAGGCAACCATGTTGATAAGATTTGCTTCATGGGTATACCTTCTCTGACATTTCTATGAGACATAGCCTCATAGTACACTTCCTGGTTTTCTGGCTCTTCTAGTCCTCCTTGTCCTCTTCTGCAGTATGAGTTCCTGCTGTATCATTTGGGGCTGGGCTCCATAACTCTGCACTTTCTTCAGTTGTAGCTTTCTATAATTGTCTCCATCTGTTGAAAAATAGAAGTTTCCTTGATTGAGGGGTGAGAACTACACTTACCTGTTTAAAAGGATAAATGTTTAGAGCGTAGTGAGGGATTGTGCTAGTTTAGTGAAGGGGTGGTTGTAGGTTCTCATTCAAAATGTATGACTATACTAGCCTAGAGTAGTTGTCTAGTTTCTAGTACTAGGCATGGTTTCCATCTTGATGAGTCTGTCTTAAGTCTAATAAAAGAGACAGACCCTGGGCCCATAGCAGACTAAGAGGTCAGTGACACCCTGCCCAGGCCAAGCGAAGACCAGTCTCTGAAACCCTGCCTGGGGACACAACCCTTGAAACCCTACCCTCACTCAGCTCCACCCTAAATCCAAGCCAGCAGGGAAACCCCCTGCAGGCCCAAAGCCCCAGCAAAACCCAGCTAGCTGGTCACCCTGGCTCCAAAATCTTTCCCCATTCCCCAACCTATGCCATCACCTGGCGACCTCTGCAACAACTGGAAACCCACAGATGCAAGGCCCACAGCAAACTAAGAGGCTAAAAGACCCCTGGCACACAGCAGACTAAGAGTCAAGGAGACTAAAGGACTAAGAGAATTCCTCAGTTCCTATTGGATCAAGAACCTGAGACCCTAAGTTTCCCAGCATGTACTGGATCAAAAGTGACCACCCCAAGCCCACAATGTGTCAACACTTACTAGATCAAGAGGGGTCACTGAGACACAGAATACACTACCTCTAAGTGAACCAAGAACCCAGATTGGACTAAGAGAGGCTTCCTGAGACACAGACACACCCAGAACAGATTGCACCAAAATCAGCTCTCTGAGATTCAGACAAATCCTGCAGTGAACAGAGAAGCAGTGGGCAGACACCAGTGCAAGAATACATATAACATTGGGCTGAGCTCCTGGTCCAGCTGAGAGCGGGGGACGAGAGTCTATATGAGCAAAGGGATAGGGATTATGAGGAAAATTCTCACAGTGATGCCTGGTTGGAACTCTGGGGAGCTCACTGAATCAAGAACAGCTACCCAGGAACCATCAGGAAAAGGAACCAAGCCCTCCAAGAATAGGCAACTGTCCACTGACATGAGCAGTATGTGAAGCCTCAAAGGGAGGGATCAGACTGTGCTTCTGTGCATGGACTGGCATTTAGGAGCCCATTTCCTCTAGAGGGACACCTAACCCAGTCTTAATATTAGGATGAGGAAATCTAACTTGCCTGGAGTGGATGCTGAGCTGATCCACCTTGGGACTTCTTGCTCTTTCTGGGGAGGGGATGGGGATGGGGAGGAAGGAGACTGAAGGCTGACTGGGAGGGATTGGGAGGGGAAGGGAGGGAGAGCAAGGGGATACACGGATAAAAAAGACTTTATTTTATATATAAAATAAAAAACACCCACCTCAAACCAAAGAAACAAAAAAAACATTGAAAATGTCTTATTATTGCAAAAATTCTTATTGCAAAACTGGTATGTGTTATATCAGATTTTCATAAGTATGGATCCACAGGGAGAATTTCAAGTGACTACATTAGTAAATAACAATTTTATTTCTCAGTCAAGTGGAAGGAGTACTTCATAATGGAAAATGGTCATTCTCTCTGCACTAGCTGCACTCAGAATCAGTAAGTAAGTTTATTATTCAACCACTGTGCTATGTTCATGAAACATAGATAAAGTAGTACAACACTAACTTTAAGGACAACTAGAAGTACTTCCTGCTAAAGCAGGGTAAGAAATTCCCAAGGAAAAAAAAAAAAAAAAAAAAAAAAAAAGAAATTCCCAAGAATTAATGCAATTAGACTTTTAAAATCTTAAACAGCTTCATTCAATCTTATATATTATTTCTTCTAATTTAATAAAATTTACTGCTTAGTTTTTTTTACTTTGTTTCTACTGTCTGTTGGTTTTTGCATTGCATCATTTTGTCCACTCTGAGTGGTATTTAGAATTTTTATCTTTCCCTTCTCATCAGCATCTTTTTCTTGCTAGACACAACAAATAATGGGCTCAGATATTTAGAATTCTTTTAGCTTTGTTAAGTTTTTAACCCTCAGTTAATTTTAACTACAGATCAATCAGCACATTGAATATTTAAGGCCAACAACTTTTCTTTTTTTCCATTTAAAATTTATTTTTTATAAAATAAAATTCTTTCTTTTCCCCCATGTATCCCCTTGCTCTCTCTCCCTTCCCTCTCCCACCCCCTTCTGGTCAGCCTTCAGCCTCCCTCCTTCCCATCCCCCATGCCCTCCCCACAAAGGGCAAGAAGTCTCAAGGTGGTTCAGTTCAGCATTCACTCCAGGCAGGTCCGATTTCCTCATCATAATGTCATGACTGGGTGAGGTGTTCCTCAGGGGAGAGTAGGCTCTGAAGTGCCAGTCCATGCACAGAAACACAGTCTGATCTGTCCCCTCGAGGCTCCACATACTGTCCATATCAGTTGTCAGCTGCCTATCCTTGAAGGTCCTAGTTCTTTTTCTTGAAGGTTCCCCAATGGCTGTTCTTAATTCAGTGAGCTCCCCAGAGCTCCAGCCAGTCATCACTGTAGGAGTTTTCCTTATAAGCCCTTGATCATATAAGTTTTCCTTGTTCATATAGACTCTTCTCTCCTGCTCTCAGCTGGACCAGGAGCTCAGCCCAGTGCTCAGCCATGTGTCTCTGCCTCTGTCTCTCTATTCATTGTTGGATTAAGTTCTGTGATGGTACTTGGGGTGTCTATTCATTTGATTATAGGGAAAGTCTTGTTTAGGCAACAATTTCACTATTGGTTGGAGGCCTAGGCAGGGACATCCTGTGAGGTCTTGTAGGTGACTCTAGCACCTGGTTTTTTCTAATTTCACATTGGCTTCCTTTATTCAAATCTCCATCTCTTTGTTTATTTCTCTCTCTTTGTTGCTCCTCTCACTCAATCCTCCCCTTCTCTCATGATTTGGTTGTAACTCCTGATGCTCCCAATTAGCAAAGGATATCTTCTCTATTTTCTCCTCCGAGGGGAATCACTGTTTGTCTCTCTTACATTTCTTCTGATCCCAAGCTGTTTAGAGGTTGTGGTTTGCAGCTCGGGTGTTCTTTGCTTTTTGTTTAGAGTCCACTAATGAGTGAATAAAGCTCCTGCATATCTTTCTGTGTTTGTGATACCTCGCTCAGGAGGATATTCTCCAAATCTATCCATTTGCCTAAAAATTTTAGGATGTCTTTTTTTTTTTAACTACTGAGTAGTATTCCATTGTGTAGATGTACTACAGTTTGTTAATCCATTCACTAGTTGAGGGTCATCTATGTTGTTTCCAGGTTCTCGTTATTACAAACAACGCTGCTATGAACATAGTAATGCCTTTGGAGTGTGACTGTGAGCCCTTTGGATATATGCCCAGTAGTGGTATTGCTGGGTCCTTGGGAAGATTAATTATTAGTTTTCTGAGGAATTGCCATGCTGCATTCCGTAGTGGCTGTACCAGTTTACAATCCCTCCAACAATGGAGGAGTGTTCCTCTTTCTCTGCATCCTCTCCAACATAGACTGTCATCTGTGTTTTTGATCTTAGCCATTCTGAGAGGTGTAAGGTGGTATCTCAAAGTTGTTTTGATTTGCATTTCTCTGATGGCTAAAGATGGCCAACAGCTTTTCTAATTATAGTTTCTTAGACTCTTTCACACTGTCTGTCCTATACCTTATGAAGACATGTTGTTCTCTTCATTATGGCTTTTAATCTTTTGACCTGTTAATGTTTCTTAAAGGTTTCTGTTCAACATCTTTGTTTATACCAGTCTTCCTGTTTTGAAATTTTTTCTAGCTATTTTTTTTTTCCTACAACTTGGTGACATTTTCACAGTAGTGTACATAGAAAGCTCTAGTACTATAATAGCTAGTCAATAAGGATAAAGCTTTTGGGTCACTGCCAGCTTGGTTTTCCATGTTCTATGACTCTTTTTTTAAAATTTGTTTTTATGAATAAAGTCATATTTTTTATCTATGTATCCCCTTGTTCAGACTACCTTCCCTCTCCCGCCTCTCCCCATCACTCTCTCTTCTCCCCATTACTTTATCTCCTCCCCAGCAAGAGCAGGAGATCTCAAGGTCCCAAAGTGGCTTAGTTCAGCATCTACTCCAGGCAGATCCGCTTTCCTTATCCCAACATCAAGACTGGGTCAGGTGTTCCTCTGGAGGGAGTGGGATCCAAGATGCCGGTCCAAGGTACTTTAGATCCCAAGCTGTTCAGTGATTGTGGTTTGCAGCTTGGACATGCTTAGCTTTTTGTTTAGAGTCTACTAATGAGTGAGTAGATCCCTTGCTTATTTTTCTGCATTTGTGATACCTCGCTAAGGAGGGTATTCTCTAAATCTATTCATTTGCCTGCAAATTTTAGGATATCATTTTTTCTTACTGCTGAGTAGTACTCCATTGTGTAGATGTACCACGGTTTGTTAATCCATTCTTCAGTTGAGGGGCATCTAGGTTGTTTCCAGGTTTTTGCTATTACAAATAATGCTGCTATAAACATAGTTGAGCTAATGCCTTTGGAGTGCGACTGTGCATCTTTTGGATATACATCCAGAAGTGGTATTGCTGGGTCCTTGGGGAAATTGATTCCCAGTTTTCTAAGAAACCGCCATACTGCATACCAAAGTGGCTGAACAAGCTTACACTCCCACCAACAATCGAGGAGTGTTCCCCCTTGCTTCCCACCCTCTTCAGCATAGGCTGTCCTCTGTGTCTTTTATCTTAGCATTTCTGACAGGTGTCAGGTGGTATCTCAAAGTTGTTTTGATTTGCATTTCTCTAATGGCTAAAGATGTTGAACACTTTTTTAAGTGCCTTTCAGCCATTTGTAATTCTTCTGCTGAGAATTCCCTTTTTAGTTCTGAACTCCATTTTTTGATTAGGTTATTCAAAGTTAAACTGTGAAAACTATCCACAAACTTATTAAAAAAAATAGTGAAACACTTCAATACCCCACTTTCATCCTTGCATAGGTCTACCAGACAGAAACTCAACAGAGAAATAAGAGATCTAGCAGATGTTATAATCCAAATGGACTTAATAGATATATACAGACCTTTCCACCCAAACACAAAGCAATATACCTTTTTCTCATCACCTCATGAAACTTTCTCTAAAATTGACCAATTATTCAGCTATATAGCAAACATTAATAGACACAAAAAATGGGAATAACTTCTTGTATCATATCAGACCACTATGGTCAAAAGTTCATCAAGAACAAAAATCACAGAAAGCCTACAAATTCATGGAAACTGAACATCTCTCAGTAGAACCACATCTGGGCTAAGAAAGAAGTTAAGAAAGAAATCAAAGACTTTATAGAATTCAACAAAAATGAATCTTAAACATACCCAAACTTATGGAACACAATGAAAGAAGTGCTAAGAGGAAAATGTATAGCCTATATGAAAAACCTGGAGAAATCTCACTCGACAGACTTAACAGCACATCTTAAAGCTTTAGAATAATTAAAGCAGACTCACCTAGAAGGAGTAGATGGCAGAAAATAGTAATCTACATCCTCTCTAGCATAAGCTGTGAGCAATGTTTTTGATTTTAGCCATTTTGACAGGTGTAAGATGGTATCTCAGAATTGTTTTGATTTCTCTAATGGCTAAGGATTTTGAGTAATTCTTTAAATTTTTTTGACCATTTGAGTTTCTTCTGTTTAGAATTCTGGCTAGATCTATATCCTATTTTAAAAATTAGATTATTTGGTGTTTTGATATCTAGGTTCTTGAGTTTATTATATGTTTTGGCAATTGTTTCTCTGTCAAATGTGGGGTTGGTGACAATCTTTTCCATTCTAAAAGCTGTCATTTTGTCTCATTGACCATGTCCTTTGCTTTACAGAAGCTTCTCAGTTTTAGGAGTTCCCATTTATTAATTGTTGCTCTTCATGTCTGTGCTACTGGTGTTATATTTAGTAAGTGGTCTCCTGTGCTAATGCATTCAAAGCTACTTCCTACTTTCTCTTTTCTCAGGTTCAGTGTAACTGGGTTTATGTTGAGGTCTTTGATCCACTTGGGCTTGAACTTTGTTCAGGATGATAGATATGAATCTACTTGCAGTCTTCTACATGTTGGCACTCAGTTATGCCAGCACCATTTGTTGAAGATACTTTCTTTATTTCCATTGTGTATTTTTGGCTTCTTTGTCCAAAATCAGGTGTTCATGGGTGTGTGGATTAATATTAGGGTCTTTAATTCAATTCTATTTATCCAAGTATTTGTTTTTATGCTAATACAAAGCTGGTTTTATTACTATAGTTATATAATAGACCTTGAAGTCAGGGATAGCCATGTCTCTAGAAGTTCCTTTCTTATACAGGATTGCTTTTGCTATCTTGAGTTTTTGTTTTGTTTTTCAAAATCTGTGAAGAATTGTGTTGGGATTTTGATAGGAATTGCATTGAATTTGTAAATTGATTTTGGTAAGATTGTCATTTTTTACTATGTTGATCCTAGCTATCCAAGGACATGAGAGATATTTCCATTTTTCTGATATCTTCTTTAACTTCTTTCTTCAGCAGTGTAAAGTTCTTGTCATATAGGTCTTTCATTTCTTTGGTTAGAGTTACCCCAAGACATTTTATTTACTAATGGCTATTGTAAAGGGTGATGTTTCCCTGATTGTTTTTAGTTCTCTTATCATTTGTATGTAAGAGAGCTACTTATTTTATGAGTTATTTTTTTTTGATAATGGTTTGTCTATCTTGTTGATTTTTTCAAAGAACCAGTTCTTTGCTTCATTGATTCTTCATATTATTCTCTTTGTTTCAATTTATTGATTTCAACCCTGAGTTTGATTATTTCCTGACTTCTACTTTTTCTGGGTGAGTTTGCTTCTTTTTAAAGGTTTTAGGTGCGGTGCTAAGTCAATAGTGTGAGATCTCCCCAAATGCTTTATGTATGCACTTAGTGCTATGAGCTTTTCTCTTAGTACTGCTTTCATAGTGTTCCATTGTTTTATTAAAATTGTGCATTCATATTCATTGAATTCTAGGAAGTCTTTAATTTCTTTCTTTATTTCTTCTTTTATCCAGTGGTGGTTCAGTTAAACACTGTTCAATTTCCATGAGTTTGTAGGCTTTCTGTAATTTGCCTTGTTGTTGAATTCTAACTTTAAGCCATGGTGATCTGATAAGATACAAGGAGTTATTCCAATTTGTTTTGTATCTGTTGAGATTTGTTTTGTGGTAAGTTTTAGAGAGGTTTCCATGAGGTACTGAGATGAAGGTATATACCAGGCTGCTATATGTATATAATCTAGTAATATTTATTATTCCAAAAACACTTACAGTACAAAGGAGATTCAGAGGGGAAGAGAAGGAAGTAGCATGCAGGGGAGTGCCACAGAGCAGTCTTCCCTAACCATGCTATAGGTCAAAAAAGGGCTGAGTCATCTCTTTGTCCTCGGGTCTTTCCAGCTGGCCATGCCCTGATCAGCTCCCATTGCAAGAATACATATAACAATATAAAGAACAACAAAGCACCACCAGAAGAAGCTGATGACTCTACAATACCAAGACTTGAACAGAGCAATAAAGAGGAAACAGAAAAAAATAATAATACAAACACCTTTGTGAAAGATTATAGAAGCTCTAAAAGAGGATATAAAGAAGTCCCTTAAAGAAATAAAAGAAAAAACAAATAAAAAATTGGAAGAGATGAACAAGTCCTTGAAAGAAAACTATGAAAACCAAGAAAGAGAAATCCAATAAATGAAAGAATCATTCTAGGAACTAAAAATTGAAATAAAAACAATAAAGAAGGCACAAATGAGGCAAAGGATGAATATAAAGAATCTAAAGAAATGATCTGGAACTACAGATACAAGCATAACCAACAGAATCTAAGAGATGAAAGAGAGAATCTCTAGAGTAGAAGACTCAGTAGTGGAAATAAATAAATAACTCAAAGAAAACACCAAAACCGAAAAAGTCATAATACAAAATATTCAGGCAATTTGGGACACCATGGGAAGACCAAACCTGAGAATAATAGGAATAGAAGAAAGAGAAGAATACCAACTCAAAGGCACAGATAATGTATTCAATAAAATCATAGAAGAAAACTTTCCCAACCTGAAGAAGGAAATGCCTATAAAAATATAAGAAACTTACAGACACCAAATAGATTAGACCCCTCAAAAAATCTACTCACCACATAATAATTAAATCACAAAACATAAAGAACAAAGAAAAAATATTGAGAGCTGCAAAGGAAATGGGCCAACTTACCTATAAAGGCAGACCCATCAGAATAATGCCAGACTATTCAATGGAAAAAATGAAAGCAAGAAGGTCCTGGTCAGAAGTTTTACAGATGCTAAAAGAGCATGGCTGCCAACCTAGTCTACTATACCCAGCAAAACTATCAATCACCATAGGTGGAGTAAGCAAGATATTTCACCACAAAGACAGGTTAAAACAATACCTATTCACATCCAGCACTACAGAGATAACTAGAAGGAAACTCCAACCTAAGGACCCCAGATACTCCCATGAAACTACAAACAATCAATGATCTCACAGAAGAAAATCCCAAAGAAAGAAAATGCACACAAGTTACCACCAAAAGTAACAGGAAATAACAATCAGTGGTCATTTATATCCCTTAATATCAATAGATTCAATTCACCTATAAAAAGACACACCCTAACAGGATGGATAAAAAACAAAAGCTAACCTTCTGCATATAAGAAACACACCTCAACTCCAAAGACAAACACAGGCTCAGAGTAAAGGGTTGGGAAAAGATTTTCCAATCAAATGGCTCCAAGAAACAAGCTGGTGTTGATATCCTAATATCCAACAAATTAGACTTCAAACTAAAATCAATCAAAAGAGACCAAGATGGACATTACTTATTTGTCTCAGGAAAAATTGATCTAGATGAGATCTCAATCCTAAATATGCCCTTAATATAAGGGCACCTTTATATGTAAAAGAAACACTACTAACGCTTAAACCCCACATCAAATGTCACACTCTAATAGTGAGAGACTTCAAAACTCTATTTTCTTCCTTGGACAGGTCAACCAGGCAGAGACTCAACAAAAAAATAAGGCATCTAACAGAGGTTATGATGCAAATGGGCTTAATAGATATCTATAAAAGCTTCCATTCAAACACAAAAGAACATACATATTTCTCAGCACCCCAAGAAGCTTTGTCTAAAACTGATCACATACTTGGTCATAAGGCAAATATCAATAGATACAAAAATGGAAATAATCCCTTGTATCATATCGGACCACCATAGCATGACAATAGCATTCAACAACAAAAATCACAGAAAGCCTTTAAACTTATTGAAACTGAACATCTCTATATTGGATAACCTCTGAGTCAAGGAAGAGGCTAAGAGAGAAATTGAAGTATTTATAGAATTTAATGAAAATGAATCCACAACATACCCAAACTTACAGGACATAGTCTTAAGAGGAAAAGTCATAGGACTAGATGCCTATATGAAAAACCAAGAGAAATCTCACACAAGAGACCTAACAACTCAGCTGAAGGCTTTAGAACAATTAGAAGCAAGCTCACCTAGAAGGAGTAGATGGCAGAAAATAATCAAACTTAGGTCTGAAATCAGTACAATAGAAACAAAGAGAAAAATACAAAGAATCAATGAGTCAAAAAGTTGGTCCTTTGAGAAAGTCAACAAGATAGATAAACCCTTATCCAAATTAACCAAAAGTCAGAGAAAATATTTAAATTAACAGAATCAGAAATGAAAAGTGAGACATAATGACAGACACCCAAGAAATTCAGGGTCATACTTTGAAAATCTACACTCTACTAAATTGGAAAACCTAGAAAAATTGGACAGCTTTCTGGAAAAGTACCAATTACCAAAATTAAATCAAGAACAGATTAAAGACCTAAACAGACCTATAACACCAAAAAGAAATTAAAGTTGTTATTAAAAGGCTCCCAAATAAAAAAAGTTCAGGACCAGAGGGTTTTACTGCAGAATTCTACCAGACATTTAAAAAAGAACTAATACCAATACTCAACACATTGTTACATACAATGGAAACTGAAGGAATGCTGTCAAACACTTTCTATGAGGCCAAAATCACCCTGATACCCAAGCCACTCAAAGATGCAAGTAAGAAAGAGAACTACAGACCAATCTCCCTCATGAACATTGATACAAAAATATTCAACAAAATTCTGGCAAACAGATTACAACACAATATAACAAATAGTCATCCACCACGATCAACTAGGCTTTATCCCAGAAATGCAGGGATGGTTCAACATACAAAAAACTATAAATGTCATCCATCATATAAAGAAACTGAAAAGAAAAAAAAAACACATGACCATCTCCTTAGATGCTGAAACAGCCTTTGACAAAATCCAACACTCCTTTTTGATAAAAGCTCTGGAGGGATCAGGAATACAGGGGAAATATCTCAATATAATAAAGGAAATTTACAAGAACCTGATAACCAACATGAAACTTAATGGAGAAAAACTCAAAGCAATCTCACTAAAATCAGGTGCCAGGATGTCCTTTCTCTCCTTATCTATTCAATATAGTTCTCGAAGTTTTAGCTAAAGCAATAAGAGAACAAAAGGAGATTAAGGGGATACAAATTGGAAAAGAAGAAGTGAAATTATCTCTATTTGCAGATGATATGATTGTATACATAAATGACCACAAAATTCTATCAGGGAATTTCTACAGCTGATAAATACCTTCAGCAATGTAGCAGGATACAAGATTAACTCAAAGAAATCAGTAGCCTTCCTATACACAAGATAAAGGAGCTGAAAAAGAAATAAGGGAAACATCACCCTTTATAATAGCTGCAAATAGTATTAAATACCTCTGTTAATAATAGACTAAGAAATGGCAGATCTGTTTGACAAAAACTTTAAACCACTGAAGAATGAAATTGAAGAGGATATCAGAAAATAGAAAGCTCTCCCATGTTCCTGGATAGGTAGAATCAACATAGTAAAAATGGCAATTCTACCAAAAGCAAACTATAGATTCAAAACAATTTCCATCAAAATCCCAACACAATTTTTTACAGACACTGAAAGAACAATACTCGATTTGGGTTCCAGTTCCGGGACCAAGTTCTGTCTGTGGAGCATGTCTCCACACACTCTGTAGCAGACAGAGATAGACTTTGACAGTGAGGATTCCCCCAGCTGCTGCTAAGACAAGGGAAGTTGTGTGGCCACCCTGCCTCCAACTGCTTCAACAGAGAATGACTGAGGACTCTGAAAGCCAGACTCAGACTCTGCGCAGAGGTGAGGTGAGGTCAGCAGGCCCCAGTGCCTGAATTCTTGCCAGGGAAAATTGTGTTCCAGTTTGGGTTCCTGTTCCAGGACCAGTTCTGTCTGTGGTACGTGTCTCAACACAGTCCTTAGCAGACAGGAATAGAGTCTGGCTGTGAGGGCCTCCTCCAACTGCACCTAAAAGAAAGGGCATCACATGGCGACTCTGCCTCAACTGTATCAGCAGAGAAAGACTAATGACTTGAAATTCAGAGCCCTGCCCAGAGCAGAGTCAGACATTGAACAGACCCTTTGCTCAGAGGTGACAGGAGACACACAAGCCCTCTTATCACAACTGACCAGGAATCACCTAATCGTGACCCACTGAAGCCATGGGCAGATGCCAGTGCAAAAATATATATAATAATATAAAGAATAACAAGGTAACTCCAGAAGAAAGTGGCAGTTCTACAACTACAAGACCTGAACTGAGCAATGAAGAGGAAGCAGAAGGAAGCAACACCAAAAATACCTTTATGATGATCATTTAAGCCCTCAAAGAAGATATGAAAAATTCCTTTAAAGAAATAGAAGAAAATACAACCAAAAAATTGGAAGAGATGAACAAATCTATGAAAGAAACATGCCAGGAACTAAAAACTGAAATGAAAGCAATAAAAAGGGCACAAAATGAGGCAAAGATGGAAATAGGAAACCTGAAGAAAAAAGCTGGAACCACAGATACAAGCATAACGAACAGAATTTAAGAGATGGAAGATAGAATATCTGAAGTGGAAGACTCGCAGCTCAAATAGATATATCAGTCAAAGAAAATACTAAAACCAAAAAAGCAATAACACAAAATGTTCAGGAAATCTGGGACACCATGAAAAGACCAAACTTGAGAAGAAGGAGAAGAATACCAGCTCAAAGGCACAGATAATGTATTCAATAAGATCATAGAAGAAAACTTTCCTAACTTGAAGAAGGAAATGCCTATAAAGATACAAGAAGCTTACAGAACACCAAATAGAAAAGACCCCCCCCCCCCAAATGAATCCCTCAGCAGAAGAAAGGAACCATTCACACAACTCAGCTAACTCAAGGTTTACTTCCAAGTTTCTTTCTTCTCTCCCTTCCCCTTAGCCTGTCACTCCCAAAGCTCTATCACTGCAGACAATAGAATCCCTTAGCAAAAGAAAAGAACCATTCACACACCCAGCTAACTCAAGGTTTACTTCCAAACTCCTTTCCCTTAGTCACTCCCAAAGCTCTATCACTAACCCATATTTTTTTTTCTGAGCTCCAGGAAACCAATTTCACAGCCCTATGATCCAAATCCTTCATTCTGCCAGCAAAATGAGCTAAAGACCTCTCCGTCCTTGTGTCAGCTGGAAGTAGCCAAGACCACGATGACCCATTCCCAACCATAAACTCAGTTCTTTTATATATATATATATCAAAGGGGTGGAATGTAAGGATTTCCAAAGCTTGCATTCACCTGAAATATAACAGTGTCAATCATTCCCCTGGGTGTGGCGATACAAACATGGGCCCACCTACCCTTTTAAAAAAGGGCTCACATGAATCCCTGCCCCTCTTCTTCTCTCTCTGCTCCCTTCTGTCCCTATTTCTGCTCGCTGCTGAAATAAACTCTCATGTGGTACTCCCGGTGTTGAGATTCCATTCACGCGACACATGCAAAAAACTAACAGTTGCCATCCTAATATCTGACAAAGTAGATTTTAAGCTAAAAGCAATTAAAAGGGACCAAGATGGTCATTACTTATTCATCACAGGAAAAATTGGTCAAGAGGAGCTTTCAGGACTGAATATTTATGTCCCTAATATAAGGGCACTTACCTATGTAAAAGAAATACTGCTAAAGCCTGAATCCCACATCAATTCTCACACCCTAATAGTGGGAGACTTCAATACCCCACTTTCACCCCTGGATAGGTCAACCAGACAGAGACTCAATAGAGAAATAAGGAGTCTAACAGAGGTTATGATGCAAATAAATTTAATAGATATCTACAGAAACTTCCACTCAAATGCAAAGGAATATACATATTTTTTAGCTCCTCATGGAACTTTCTCCAAAATTGACCACATAATTGGTCATAAAGCAAGTATCAACAGATACAAAAAAATGAAAATAATCCCTTTTAACATATCAGACTACCGGGCCTAAAGTTAGAGTTCAACAATATCAAAAATCAAAGAAAGTCTACCAACTCATGGAAACTAAACATCACTCAGCTGAATCACTGCTGGGTTGTCATGGGCAACCTTGCCAGCAATGAAAGTGCAACACCCAGGATCTTCTTTCAGCAGTTTATTCAGGACCTTTACAATTGTTCTCTCTTTGTTCTCCTGCTTCTGCCCCAGGAAACCCCACCCACTGACTAAATACTCTCAGGGCATCTAATCCCAATAAGCCATGTGGGAACAGCTCATAGGTCCACATACGCAAAACAGCAAACCACGCCCCAGGCTCAAGCCAAATAAGGAGTTGTTTATCAAAAGAGAGCACTCACCCACGGGGGGTGGAGGCCAGAAATCAGCACTATCTTTAGGGCGCAGCAGCAGGCAGTTCTCTACAGCTCCCCCTTATTTAATAATTAAAAATTAAAAAAATCAAGCAAAAGCAGCAGGCAAGAGCAGAGGCCTAATCCCCATTGTGCAAGAGGACTTGTGCTATTCCTAATCCAGGTGTCATCCACTCAGACAGGGACAGACCTGTCTGGCACCTGTTTTTATGAGGACAGGATAGTGGGTGCCAACCTGTATGCAATTAGGCATGCTCTTCATGAAGCCTTACCTAGGCAAAACCATGTGTAGTGCTTAGCCTTGCAACCCATGCCAAACATTACTCTTTCAAGGCAGTAAGCCAAACATGTGGGGGCTGTCCTGCCTCCATGGCAGTGAAGGCTTGAACAATCATGGCCATGCTCCTATGCTGTGTGAACCTCATTTTGCAGATGCACCACAGGCAAATCAGAATTATCAGCACCATCAAGCCAGCCAGAGCACCCATTCCCACCCATTCCTTCAGATGATTGAGGGTGGTAGACATTCATCTCGTCAGTCCTTCAGCAACTCCAGGGTCCACTTGTGTTGAATTCACAGCAACTATTGCAACTCTCAACTTCTCCATGGTTGCTTTGAATTCACCTGACCAATTTCCTATAAAATAACTTGACAAAACTTTAGATAAATTTGCAGCATAGGAAAATTTTTCATAGTGAATAGAAGTCATGCATAGGGCCTGATACTTCCATTCCCATCCCAACTGAGCCATCTGCCAGAGGACATCAACCTCCTCTTGCACCAGGTCAATCCTTTGGTTAACCAACATCAGCCCGCTTTAAGCTGGGCAAAAATGCCTCTTTGAATGTCTAAGGCATGGGCTACATTGGCAGACAAATTATTAAGTGTTTGAGCTGTCTGGACGATGTGACTCATAGCAATGGCGGCCGTGGTGACCCCAATTACAGCTAGGGAAATGGCTGTAACAACAGCTACAGTAGTACCAAAATCCCTCTTGGCCCTAAATATACTCATGGCTTTGGGACTTTGCACTGGAACGGGCACACAGCGCGGCATGAGTGCCAACATAACAAATGGGTATTGAGTAGCATTCCAACAAGTGGCATACCAGCAACTAACATCAGTGCACACAGAGGGCTCCTCATAGCTAACTATGAAAATAAAAGGTAAAAAGATGGGCATCATGCCGTATGGGCAGAGGTTTCGGGAACACTGACAGTATCCCCCACCTCAGCTCTGTCTTCCCTTGTTGACATCACAGGAACATCATCAGCATCCCCTGTGGCCTTGCCAGCATCATACTTGTCATTTCAGACCTTCCTGGTTAGCCGTTCTGGTACCCACACTGGATCTTGCCGGTCCTGAGGAAAGACACAAACAGAACCTCTCACCCATGTAAGCACTGGATCAGGACCATGCCAGTGGCCCGTGAAAATATCCTTCCATTTCACCATGCCTCTGTGGCTAGGGGTGAGAGTCAGATGTCTATCTGCCATGGAGTGGCCATCAACATTCAAATTTAAAAAGTTAAGGGTAAACAGAGCTATAGATAGTCTTTCTTTGGGGGTGCGGCCATGGCCTATTCCCCCTTTTTGTTTTTGTAAGCATTCCTTCAGCGTGTGATGAGCATGTTCCATTATGCCTTGTCCTTGTGGATTGTAAGGCAATCCATGAGTTACTTGTACATCCATTTGTCTGCACAATGCAGTAAACTGTGTTCCAGTATAAGCAGGGCCATTGTCAGTTTTTACCTGCAGGGGCTTTCCCCAAGCTCCCCAGGTCTCTAGGCAGTGTGCAATGACATTGCATCCCTTCTATCCTGACATGGCAATGGCATGCAAGATACCAGAGCATGTGTCTACAGAAACATGTACATACATTAAAGAGCTAAATTCAGAAATGTGAGTAACATCTATTTGCCATACTTTTAACTGCAAGATCCCTCTGGGATTAACACCTAGGGAAGGTGGGTGGTGATACACCACACATTGAACACAATCCAAAACTATTTGACGTGCCTCAGCTCTGGATATCTGAAACTTTTGTTGTAAGGTCTTAGCATTTACATGATATAGCTGGTGAAATTCTTGAGCTTTGACTACAGGAGAGGTAAAGAATACCCAGTCCTGTCTAGTGCACATATCCACCTTGGCATTGCCTTCACTGAGTGGACTGGGAAGGCCAGTATGTACATGGATGTGCTGAGTCTTACGCTGCAAAATCAAGTCTTACAAGTGGTTAAATAGGACAGCAACCATACTGGATGATTTTATTGGTCCTGCCACTTCAAGCACCTTTAAAGCATTAACCACATAGGCTGAGTCAGATATCAAGTTAAAGGCAAAATGGCATTCTTTAAACACCTCACATACTATTTGAAGTTCCACTACCTGAGGAGTACCAGGAGTAAATTGATGTTGAAATGGTTGTTTGCCTTGCACCATATAGGCACCTACTCCTGTTTTCGAGCCATCAGTGAATATATTGACAGCTCCAGCCACCAGCTCTGCAGCGGTGACTTTGGGAAAAATTATGGGGTGCTCCTTAAAAAATGTCATAAGAGGATGCTGTGGGTAATGATTATCTATTTTTCCAGCAAAGGTACAGTGAAGAATTGCCCAATCATCAACAACAGCACCAGGGTGTTAACTTGTGCTGCTGTGTATGGCACAATTATTATGGCTGGTGCATGCCCAAAATACTGAATGGATTGTAGGATGCCATTCTGAGCTAAATCAGCTACTGCTGTAGGGTAATGTTCTATACTTTTACTAGGCAATACCTTTGGGTGTATCCACAACAGTGGACCTGATTGCCATAGTACCCCTGTGGGTTGTCTGAATGTAGGCAAAAAGCATAGGGCAAAATCTTTTCCTTCCTCTATCCTATTTAGGCAGGCATCCTGCAACCTCTGCTCAACTACCTGCAGTTCTTTTCTGGCTTCCACTGTCATCACTTGTGTGGAGTCTAAAGCCGACTCTCCTCTCAGAATGTCATAAAGGGGTTTCAATTCATAATTTTCAATCCTAAGATATCCTCTAATCCAATTAATATCTCCCAGCAGCTCTTCCTCCGAGTCTGTAGACTCAGGAGTTTCTATATCAGCAAGGTCGGGGTACAACTCTCCCCCTTCACTCTGTCCTTCACTGCCTGCCCCCTCCGATCTCTCCTCCCAACACCTCCAAGGCAGCCTCTTATCAGCTTCAGGTGGCCTTGGCAAATGGAACCACACCTGCCTAGAACCAATCCACAGGTTTTGATCTTCTGTGGAGACAAAAGCAGAAACTCTTTACCAAGTAACGTATTCTTATAAACAGATTTCAAAGTCAGGATATCTTTAAAGTATATGCATTTGTTTAACTTAGAAGCCTTAGCAATCAGTTGTCTCTCTGCAGTTAGCTCATTAAAAGTTAAAAAATTACAAGAAAATGCAATAACCAGAATCCAGACTCTCTGTTTATCTGCCATCTTTACGTGGCTTTTTATCTTTATTTCCTTCCCCGTTTAGAGGTTTTGAGAGTCTAAATCTGTTTTATTGGGAATTCTTAATCATTTTCTAATGCAAAGAGCTTTTAAAAGGTTGTACCACTTTAATTGCTGACTCCGCCCCTCTTGGCTGCTTTTCAATATGGTGTAGGAACCCACGAATCTCTCCCACTGCTAGCAAGCAGAGCAGACTCAGAAAAACCTTAATGAAGCAGCTCCTTAAGAGCCAAAAAAATTGGATGTAAGGTTGAAGACCCCATCCTTGTATAACCTTTAATTAGGAACCTTAAAAATCTTCTCGGAGCCCTTACCAAACAGCCCCAGCTTTGTTTCACTTACTTTCACTTTTACTTTCACTGCACGCGTCCATGGAGTTCTGAAGTTCAGCTCACTCGTTGGTGGCTTTCTCCCCACTTTACTGCAGATCCCACCTTACCAGGGATTTACCGGTCGACCCCCTGACTACAGAAAGTTCTGATGCCTGAAGCTCACAGGAGTTGCTCCCTGTGTGGACCACCACTTGTGTGCAACCTTGCCAGCAATGAAAGAGCAACACCCAGGATCTTCTTTCAGCAGTATATTCGGGACCTTTACAATTGTTCTCTCTTTGTTCTTCTCCTGCTTCTGCCCCGGGAAACCCCACCCACTGACTAAATACTCTCAGGGCATCCAATCCCAATAAGCCATGTGGGAACAGCTCATAGGTCCACATATGAAACAGCAAACCACGCCCCAGGCTCAAGCCAAATAAGGAGTTGTTTATCAAAAGAGAGCACTCACCTACGGGAGGGGGGGTGGAGGCCGGAAATCAGCACCATCTTTAGGGTGCAGCAGCAGGCAGCTCTCTACACTGGGTCAAGGAAGAAATTAAGAAAGAAATCAATGTCTTTCTAGAATTTAATAAAAATAAATCCACAATGTACCCAAACTTGTGGGACACAGTGAAAGCAGTCTTAAGAGGAAAATTCATAGCACTAGATGCCTAGATGAAAAATTTAGAGAAATCCCACACTAGAGACCTAACAGCTCAGCTGAAAGCCTTAGAAAAATTAGAAGCAAACTCACCTAGAAGGAGTAGATGGCAGGAAATAATCAAACTTAGAGCTGAAATCAATACAATTAAAACAAAAAGAACAATACAATCAATGAATCTAAGAGTTGGTTCTTTGAGAAAGTCAACAAGATAGATAAACCCTTAGCCAAACTAACCAAAATCAGAGAGAGAGTGTCCAAATCAACAAAATCAGAAATGAAAAGGGGGACATAACAACAGACCCCCAGGAAATACAGAGAATTATGAGATCATACTTTGAAAATCTATATTCAACAAAAATGGAAAACCTAGAAGAAATGGACAGCTTTCTGAACAGGTACCATTTACCAAAATTAAATGAAGATCAGATTAATTACATAAACAGACCTATAACCCTTAAGGAAATTGAAGCTGTCATTAAAAGCCTCCCCAAAAATAAAAGCCCTGGTCCAGAAGGTTTCAGGGTAGAATTCTACCAGACATTCAAAGAAGAATTATTACCATTACTCCTCAAACTATTTCACACAGTATAACCTGAAGGAATATTGCCAAATTCCTTTTATGAGGCCACAACTACCCTAATACCCAAGTCACTCAAAGATATAACAAAGAAGAACTACAGACCAATTTCCCCCATGCATATTGATGCTAAAATTCTCAACAAAATTTTGACAAACCGTATACAACAATGTATAAAAAATATCATCTACCATAACCAAGTAGGCTTCATCCCAGAAATGCAGGGCTGGTTTAAAATATGAAAAATCGTAAATTTTTTTTCATCATATGAAAAAGCTAAAGGAACAAAACTACATGATCATATCCTTAGATGCTGTAAAAGCTTTGACAGCATCCAGCACCTCTTTATAATAATAACCCTGAGGAGATCAGGAATACAGAGAAAATACCTAAATATAATAAAGGCGATTTACAAGAAGCCAACAACCAGCGTCAAACTTAATTGAGGAAAAACTCAAAGCAATTCCACTAAATTCAGGAACTAGACAAGGATGTCCTCTCTCCCCTTATCTATTCAATATAGTTCTCCAAGTTTTAGCTAAAGCAATAAGAGAATGAAAGTAGATTAAGGGGATACAAGTTTGCAGCTTGAACATGCTTTGCTTTTTGATTTTTTTTTTGTTTGTTTTTTGTTTAGAGTCCACTAATGAGTGAGTACATCCCCTGCTTATCTTTCTGGGTTTGTGATACCTCAGTCAGGAGGATATTCTCCAAATCCATCCATTTGCCTACAAATTTTAGGATATCATTTTTTTCTTACTACTGAGTAGTACTCCCTTGTGTAGATGTACCACAGTTTGTTAATCCATTCTTCATTTGAGGGACATCTAGGTTGTTTCCAGGTTCTTGCTATTACAAATAGTACTGCTGTGAACATAGTTGAGCTAATGCCTTTGGAGTGCGACTGTGCATCTTTAGGGTATACACCCAGAAGTGGTATTGCTGGGTCCTTGGGGAGATTGATTCTCCATTTTCTGAGAAACCGCCATATTGCATTCCAGAGTGGCTGAACAAGCTTACACTCCTGCCAACAATGGAGGAGTATTTCCCTTGCTCCACACTCTCTCCAGCATAGGCTGTCATCTGTGTCTTTTATCTTAGCGGATCTGACAGGTGTAAGGTGATATTTCAATGTTATTTTGATTTACATTTCTCTGATGGCTAAAGAAGTTGTGCACTTTTACAAGTGCCTTTCAGCCACTCATAATTCTTCTACTGAGAATTCCCTTCTTCATTCTGAACCACATTTTTGATTTTGTTATTCAAGGTTTTAGACTCTAGTTTCTTGGGTTCTTTATGTATTTTAGAGATCAGTCCTCTATCACTTGTAGGGCTGGTGAAAATCTTTTCCTATTCTGTAGGCTGTTGTTTTGTTCTATTGACAGTGTTCTTGGCTTTACAGAAGCTTCTCAGTTTCAGGAGGTCCCACTTATTGATTGTTGATCTAAGTGTCTGTGCCACTGGTGTTATATTTAGGAAATGGCCACCTGTGCCAATACATTGGAGTGTATTTCCCACTTTCTTTTCTATCAAGTTCAGTGTAGCTGGGTTTATGTTGAGGTCTTTGATCCACTTGGATTTGAGTTTTGTGCAGGATAACAGGCTTGTATCCATTTACATTTTTCTACACACTGCCAACCAGCTATGCCAGCACCATTTGTTAAAGATACTATCTTTTTTTCATTGAATATTTTGTTCTCTTTGTGGAAGATCCAGTGTTCATAGGTTTTTGGGTAAATGCTTGGATCCTCAGTTTTATTCCATTGATCCACAAGTCTGTTTTTATGCCAGTACCAGGCTGCTTTTATTACTGTCGCTCTATAGTATAATTTGAAGTCAGGGATGATGATGCCTTCTGAGGTTCTTTTGTTAAGCAAATTTTTTTTGCAATCCTGACTTTCCTTTTATTCCAAATGAAGTTGAATATATGAACAGCATCTCTTAAAGAAATGAGGCCATTCATCCAGACTGCCTTCTCTTCCGTTTGCCTTCTTGACAAGGGGCCCAGAACATGGTGAATTTGATTGTCCTGTGCAAAGTCAAGTAAATAAATAGCAATGCTTAATGAATAAAAAAAGCTTCTGTCACAGAAAAATTGGTATATTTGAGAATTTGTAGAAATATTTGATGAAAGAAAGAAATAGATAGGTGGGTGGATGAATCAATAGGTGGAAGGATAGATGGATGGATAGGTAGATAAACGGATAAAATGTGAATTTGTGTATGTATTACTATAGTTTTGTGGTCATGATTACTACTGTTAATGAATACTTTTGGTTATACGTCTTACAAGAAAATGGTCTGGTTTCACTGGATCCCTTTATCCAAATGAATTCCTGGGATGACATAGCTAATAATTTCTGGTCATAAGTGCTTTGAGTTACTTCTGACAAATAAAAACTTCATACTTATTTGGTAGTATGAATTTTTCAAGTGCTGTTCTCATCTTGGGGTAGAATGATGACTAATGGTTACTATGTTGATGACACTATAATCTTAGCTTTCTTGATTGTTCAGAATAAATATCACTTTTATACTTTACTATGATGGACACAAGGTTTATATTAGTAGTAAAGTGCAGGGTTGAAATTTTTCTGCTTGTTCCATTCCACAATTTAAATTTTTCTGAATGACACACACTGTATTTTACAGAATATGAGAACCTTGTTCACAATTCTGGACTTGAGGAGAAAGGAAGAATTACAAATGTAGGAGAGAGAGTTGAACACTGAGAGTTCACACTGTTTTGATACTTGGATATCCATAAATAAAATTAGTATTATTTGATATTAGTCTCAAATTTTTTTAACCAAAATTGAAGAAGCCTCACAAAGATTACTTCAATGCTTATTGGGTCTATATTTATGAGAGTTTTGCTTTATTGGAAATACCCTGAGCATTTCTTCATCTTTTGAAGCAAGCCTGTCAAATGGGAAGTCCCAATCCTTTGTGACTTCTTGTAACAAATCTTTTTTAACTATACATTAAATCTGTATGTCTACCTCATCTGAAAACTAAAGGTAATTTTAACTCCTTGACAATGTGCATTTTCAAAATTATTAAAGTGTTATTTTGAATAATTATTATACTACTAGGTCATTAGACTATTGATAAAAACTGGATGAAGGTCTTTTCCCATTCTGTAGGCTGTCGTTTTGTCTTATTGACTGTGTCCTTGGCTTTACAGAAGCTTCTCAGTTTCAGGAGATCCCACTTATTGATTGTTGTTCTTAGTGTCTGTGCTACTGGTGTTATATTTAGGCAGTGGCCACCTGTGCCAATGCATTGGAGTGTATTTCCCACTTTCTTTTCTATCAAGTTCAGTGTGGCTGGGTTTAAGTTGAGGTCTTTGATCCACTTGGATTTGAGTTTTGTGCAGGGTGACAGGCTTGGATCTATTTGCATTTTTCTACACACCACCATCCAGCTATGTCAACACCATTTGTTGAAGATACTATCTTTTTTTTTCATTGTATATTTTTGGTCTCTTTGTCAAAAATCAGGTGGTCATAGGTGTGTGGATTAAGGTCTGGATGTTCAGTTTGATTACATTGATCCACAAGTCTGTTTTTATTCCAGTACCAGGCTGTTTTTATTACTATATCTCTATAGTATAACTTGAAGTCAGGATGGTGATGCCTCCTGACGTTCTGTTATTGAACAGAATTTTTTTTGTCAATCCTGGGTTTCTTGCTATTCCATATGAAGTTGAGTATTGTGCTCAAAATTCCAAATGCTTAACCATAGAACTATGTTATTGGTCCCTTAGAATGTTATAGGATTTATACATATGATGTTACAGGTAATTTCAGAAAGATATGTAGCAACAACATGAAAGGACTTTAGCTCTGAAATCACAAAAATTTTAAGAATTTTCAAACAATGATGATTGTAAGAATTTGTAAGGAAGAGTTAGCTTTTGGACAAAAGTCATCACTACCTACACAAATGCCTCCACAAGATCAAAAGAGTTTAGGATGGATCAGAAGGAACTGATAGTGTTCCACCCTAGCTGAGGAAATAATAATGGCTCCAAAGGAGGGAGTAGCCTGTGCTCCAGCAAGTGGACCCCTTACATGTATATGTGGCTAGAATTATTTGGACTTAGTAGCATATTAAAAAGTAAGAGACATGAAGCTGAGAGAAAGACAGGAGACATGTTAGGGCCAGGGAGGGGATCTAGAGAAGAGGGGAGGAATGAATATGACCAAGATGCACATATAGATATGTGAAATACTAAAGACTAGGTAAGCATAGGTTCACAACAAAAATAAATACTAAATTCTGATGAATTATTTTCTGTTGTAGTCTAGTCTGACAAAATACTTTTAGTTACTTTCATTGGTTTGTTAAATAAAACAAAGCTGTGTGAAATAAGGAGCTTAGATTTTACTATCTACATACCATTGACTCTGTACTTGCAGAATTGTTTGCTTATGCTCTTCTGTGAATGTCATTTCTGTGTTTGGTTCTGCTAATAAACGCATGCATTTAAGTGCATGGAAATAGAATAAAGTGATACATGAGGTAAAAATATATAAAATAAATAAAAATATTTAAATTTAGCTAAATAAAAAATTAAACTTTTATGCCCCCCTTCCCAAAAAAACCCTGGGTACTGAGTAGAATATGACCTGTATTAAACATATATGTTGCTAAAACAATTTTTAGGAACCAAATATTTTGTTTTCAGGCCAATGATCTTACTGGGATTCAATGCTACCTAGAAAAATATATAGAAATTTGCCAAAAATTGTAGCCAAGAAGAGATGGGAACAAATCATGAGAGAAAGGGAGGATTGGGTAAGGGGAGCAGCAAGGAGGGAGAAAAAAGAAGAGATGGAGATCTTAATAGAAGAAGCCAATGTGGGGTTAGAAAAAGACCAGGTGCTAGGATAACCTCCAAGTACTCACAGGATGTCCCTGGCTAGGTCTCCAACCAATAGTGAAGGTGTTGTCTAGACAGGACTTCCCCTATAATCAAATGAATAGCCACCCCAAGTGCTATCACAGAACCTACATCCAACAATGAATAGAGGTAGAGGCAGAGAAACATAGCTGAGCACTGGGCTGAGCTCCTGATCCAGCTGGGAGGAGGGGAGAAGAGTCTATATGAGCAAGGAGGTAGGGCTTGTGGGGAAACCTCCCACAGTGATGACTGGCTGGAGCTCCAGGGAGCTCACTGTATTAGGAACAGCTACTGGGAAACCTTCAAGAAAAGAAACCAGGCCCTCCAAATATAGGCAGCTGTCTACTGACTTGGGCACTATGTGGTGCCTCGAGGGGAGAGATCAGACTGTGTCTCTATGTGTGGACTGGCACTTCAGAGCCCATTCTCCCTAGAGGAACACCTTAAACAGTCATGATATTAGTATGAGAAAATCAGACCTGCCTGGAGTGGATGCTGAGCTGATCTAACCTGAGACCTCTTGCCCTTTTGGGGGAGGGAATGGGGGATGAGGAGGAGGGAGGCTGAAGACAGACAGGGAGGAATTGGGAGGGGGAAGGAAGGGAGAGCAAGGGGATACATGGAAAAAAAGAACTTTATTTTCTAAAAAATAAATTAAAAAAGAAAAGTTACCAACTATGAAAATACATATGAAAATTATATTTCTTTAAAAAATTATGTGTTATGTGTTATGAGTATGTGCATGTGTGCACTGGTACCTGCAGAGGCCAGAAAAACATGGTGATCCCTTGGAGCTAGAGTTCCATGCCATTCCTGACATGGGTGCTAGGAACTGAGTTCATGTTCTCTGTAACTTCATGCTTTTAGTTACTGAGACATCTCTCCATTGCCAAATTTTAACATTTCTATGAGTGAACTTTTCCCAGGAACTTCCTCAAACCTCTCTTCATATCATTATTCCTCAGGCTATAGATGAAAGGATTCATCATAGGAGTCACTACTGTGTACATAACAGTGGCTACATGATCCTTCACCACTGAGTACATAGACAGAGGCCTAAAGTAGACATAGATGACACTCCCATAGAACAGGGCCACCATGGTGAGATGGGAGCCACAGGTAGAGAAGGCTTTTCGTTTTCCAGATACAGAGGGGATCCTGAGCACAGTGACAATGATTCTCAGGTAAGAGAAGAGGATGCATAGGAAAGGGGTCACGATGACAGTCAGGGTCTCAGTCATGACCACAATCTGGCTGGAGGATGTGTCAGAGCAGGAAAGTTTTAATACAGGCTGCGTGTCACAGAAAAAGTGCTTTATGACATGGGAGGCACAGAATGAGAGGCGAGACATGAGAAGAACACGGAATAGGGCATGTAGGTGGGAGATGGTACAAGAGCCCAGGAGCATGGCGAGGCAGCGTCGTGGCCCCATCACCACATCATAATGTAAAGGGTTGCAGATGGCCACCAGTCTGTCAATGGCCATGGAGGCCAGCAGATAACTGTCAGTGTTTCCAAAGGCCATGAAGAAGTACATCTGAACTAAACATCCCACGTAGGAGATAGTCTTTGTCACTGAGAGCAAGTTCACTAGCATCTTGGGTACAATGACTGTTGTGAAGCAGATATCCATAAATGATAAGTTGCTGAGGAAAAAATACATTGGTGTCTGGAGCCTGGAGTCAGAGTGGATAGCCAGGATGATGAGCACATTCCCCATCACAGTAACCAGGTACATGATGAAGAAAATGACAAAAAGGGGTTTCTGCATCTGGGGGTTGGAGGAGAGACCCAGCAGGATGAAATTCGAAATGCTGCTGCTGTGATTGTTCATCTCTCTGTTTCTGGGTAGATTTTGGAGAAGTTGTAGGAAAGATATGAGAGAAAATTTCACACGTATAGCTCCTTCCCTAAATCCAAGCTTGCTTTTTTTTAAAAAAATTAATCCTTATTAGTATTTGTTATGATTTTAAAGAACATTTGTTAAGAAATGACAAAAAATACATTAAAAGAATATCTAACAATGAAACACAAAGAGTCAACTCTGTTTACTAAATTACAAGCTGGAGGTTTTTCATGATTGGTTAGTAATGTCTGTTCTTTAATTTACCTGAGTTCTTTTGGCTTCTGTATATTTGTCTCAGGTAGCTTCTTGACCAAGTCTTTAGCCTCCTCATATTCTTTCCAAAATAATAAATCATTTTATTTTTCTTGAAGCAGTTTATTTTTATACAAAGGATGTTCATCAGTGAGGTCCTTCCATCCATGTTCTTCCTACCATGGTTTCGGGGATGATGGTCATAGTAAGAAAAACAATCAAATAAGCAAATAAGCATCAGCATTAATTAATGCTCTGTGAAATCTGCAGGATTCAGATGACACTTTCTCATATCTGCATAGGAAAAAATTAACATTTACTTAAGTATTTTTGGATTTATAATCTGGACTCTTTAATTATAAACTTTATCTTCAAGGATGTCACCCATGAAGAACACTATAAGCTGTTAACTGTTGTACTGATAGTATGTCGTTAAATATATTCTTTTCCTGTCTATAATATTATCTTGAAGCTATGAAGGGGCAGTTACATAGAGATGGGAATTTGAAGAACATATGTGTTATAAACCTTATGGGGAGAGAGTACTTGGAGTGAAAATGTTTAATTCAGAATGAAGGCTGAGGAATAGGAAAGAGGAAAGAGTTGAGAAAAGGTTAAGCAAAACTAAGATTTTATTAAAAACCCTCTGGAAACTCCTATTCTATGACTTTATTAAAGTATAATTAAAATACTTTGAACAAAGGCACCTTGAATTTGTGAATAATGCTCCTCTTAGAAGCCATATATCATAAAGTGAAAATTCCCACAGTAAGTGTTGGATATCTATTATGGTAATTAACTCGCCATGAGATATGTGTTAAATAAGGTTTATTATTTGAAAGTTATTTATAGAACAGGGATTGTTTAAGGGGAGGAGGAGAAAAGGTAGGAGAAGGGCGGAGAAGCGGAGTGCAGGAGCGATCTCAGCTGGGTAGTCTTTTTTACACTACACTACTGGTCTAGAAACGCGCGCCCGCTTCCCTTTTCTGGCGTGTCTCCCTTAACTGCTCTAGGTAGAGTATCTTTTTTATAGTAGTATCTTTTAAGAGGGGGCTTTGGGTTGTTTTGAGCAGATGTTGTCTCAAAATCTTTTTTTAAAATTTTTAAGCAAGCCTCATGATCTTGTAACCTAGCGGTAATGGTCTTTTTTAGTGTTTTAAAGTCTTTTATAAATGACCTCTCTAACAATTTTATAGAGTGGGAAATCTTTTTAGTCTCTACATCTATCTTTTTTTTTATTATTTTTTGTTTTAGTTTTTTAGAATTTTTATTTAGTTTTTTAAAATTTTTATTTAGTTTTTTAAAAGTTTTTATCTAGTTTTTTTAAATTTTTTTCAATATGAGCTTTGTATTTTTTTAAATTAATGTAGACCTCTCCTCTGTGGAAGCAACAAGTTTTTTGATTGTCTTAATATGTTTATCTATGTCAGACATTTTAGCTTCAAACGCCCTATGGGGAATGTGTTTATCTTTATGTTGGGATCTTTTAAAATAGATAGGTAAAAATTATATTATCACACAAAAAAGCAAAAGAACTTTTGGGTTGAGATAGCCTTTAAATGTATAATCTTGAAAATAATCTTTTATTACCATTGTGAAAAAGTGGGTAAAATTTTGAATATTTATTTGATTAGACATTGTGGAAGAAAGAAAAAAAATATTATCTTATTCAGATGTAATGAGGACTTACGATCAGCAGGTGTAGCAGTTGCGCCGCAGCAGGGGTGCCCGAAGGGATTTTTTGGGCAGCCTTTGTTTTTTTTTAACAAATCTTATTGGCGTGCACCACCAGAACCGGCTCGATCTGGTTTCTCAGATTTTTGTTTAGTGACTGTTTTCACTGGCTCTGCCTGGAGACCAGTGCTGTGGCTCTGCTCTGTGGCTGGGGGAACCCGGCTGGGTTCCATGGAAACCGCCCCATGTTGGGCGCCAGATATTATCGTAGTTAACCTGCCGTGAAGTATGTGTTAAATAAGGTTTATTATTTGAAAGTTATTTATAGAACAGGGATTGTTTAAGGGGAGGAGGAGAAAAGGTAGGAGAAGGGCGGAAAAGCGGAGTGCAGGAGCGATCTCAGCTGGGCGGTCCTTCCTACCCCACGCCATTGGTCTAGAAACGCATGTCCACTTCCCTCTTCCAGTGCGTCTCTCTTTCATCGTCGCTACTCCCAGTTGACCACGCCCCACTTGACTTAACACTCTGGCGCAGTTTACCTCCATAGCTTCGGATTTCCTGCTACAGATATCCTCATGCAAGTTGTTGGTCAAGGAGGCCCCAGAAACACTTTAAGCATTATAGACTATTGCCAATGTTCTTAATTGACCACCAGAATCAAACCACAATGCCAATTTGTTAAAGATTTTACATACTTGACTAGCAACACATTGAGAAATAAAACTCCACTCCTGGCAAATCCAGTTTTGTCCCCCCTCCCTCAAGAGTGAGTCAGGTGTTCCTATAGTTGGAGTGGGATCCGAAGGGTCAGTCCAGGGTGTTTCTGATCCCAAGATGTTCAGTGGTTGTGGTTTGCCGCTTGGGCATGCTTGGCTCTTTTTCTTGTTTGTTTGTTTAGAGACCACTAATGAGTGAGTACATTCCCTGCTTATCTTTCTGAGTTTGTGATACCTCGCTCAGGACTCAATCTGGAATGCAAGAATTCCCCATCCTAGATACCTTTCACATTGCTAGGTGCTATGTAAGCTGCCATGAGAGAAGGGTTACCAACAGTTCTAATTTCCTTGGAGTCTATGACTTCTACTAATGACCTTCCCAGTAAGATATGGCCACTAGAGCAATGATGGCATTGCTATTATAGGGGCAACCAACTGCTTTCTGATTTGAGGCCCAGTAAATAGGAGGGAACTTATGCCTTGCAATCTCAATTTGTTAATAGCCAATGATAGGAAGGTCATAGGCCCCATGAGAGAACCTACTACTGTTTTACTAGATAGGTACAAGGTCAAATTGTTTCCTTAATGACTAGACTTATGTACTTTCAGCCTTTATTGGAGATTCTTCTTTTTATAATGGACAACAGTTGATTAATGAGGCTCATAGCTGGTCAAAGTGCAGAAATAGGTGAATGTGGCATGTTATGCCCTACATAGGTCATCTATGTCACTTCTTCTAAGATCAGGGAATATCATGAAAGATAGGGCAGAAAGAGCCAAGGGTTGGGGATAAGTTCTGTAAAACAATGTCTTATTGTTATAACATGGGCATTATACCCTTGATGAAGCTGTGGTTACCTGCACAAGAATAGACCTGTTACCATTTCATCATGTATTAGGTAGGAAATCATTAGGGACTATCTGAAGCTGAAGGGTACTGAGGAGTAGTCATTTCTTCACTGATATAACCAGTGATAAGTTTTCCATGTTCTGGCAAACAACTACTTATTTACTGTCATGTAAGCAACTAACAATCCAACTAAGTGTGTCAAAACCAAAATGACATTGAACTATGGGAGGCTTCTTGGGAAGGAGAAATTTTCCAATGGGATAGAGGAAGAGAGAAGGAGACAGAAAGTGAAACACTCCAAACCTAGTACATATGTATGAAACTGCCAAAGAATAAAATAGCCTGCTATGAAGCTCTCATCATACACATTCGTGTAGTAATATAAAGTTTCATGTGCAAGAATACAATCCACACTAATATTTAGGAAAGAAAATATAGGATGGCACCTGCCGGCACTGTCTAGCCCTCTGGCTCAGATAACAGACTAAGACAGTATAAAAGACAAATCTAAAGATACAGGGGGACATAAATGTTAAAAAAGGTGAAACTGTCACCTCTTCAGGAAATGTGATTGTACACCTAGAAAATCCAAGACAACTACCTTTTATAATCATCACCACTTCACCCAGGTGCTCAGATTTAAGGTGAGGCTAAAGATATTAACCAACTTTCTGAATTACAAAATGTAATTTGTGAGAATACAAATAAGAACATCTAAAAAGCAGAGAAAAACTTGGGAACAAGCCCGAGGAAACAAGTAGTTTTCTGAAGAAAGTGTAGCAGAACACAAATTGAAAATTCTCCCACTCCAAAATAAAGATAACATGTTATATACAAAGAAAATTTTTGAGAGTACTATTTCTTTTCAAATTGTGAAAATTCAATGCAACTTTAATGATCCCTCAAGGGAATTATTAATGGAATTTGAGTTATGCTAAGATTTATCTAGAGGAGTAAATGGACATGATAATTCTAAAAAAACTATAATACCAACAGGAAACTTTTGTAATTACAAACTAAAGCATGCAGTAACACATTAAAATGGAATCAGTAAGGACATACACAAATTAAAAAAAAAATGAATGAACCACCATAAGGAACTACATGTATCTATATTTGTACATGAAAAGAGATTTTGTCTAGCCTTCATAGACAACGAGGACTTCTTTCCTGGCAACAGAAGACAGCTAGAGTACTAAAGTAGTGCTATTTTTGACAGTTAGCTGAACATTTGGAAAAATAAGGCTATCTGTCTAACTCATACATACTCAGAATACAAATCCAGAAAAAAACCTAAAAGTTCCAAATTGTAAAATAGGTTTTTCCCCAAAGAAAGAGTATATTTTTATCTATTAATGGGATGTTAATCAAGAAAGGAGTCTAGAAGATCGAACATTTAATATTGAACACTGTTCTGGAAGGGGCCATTGGCAAAACTGCAACACATGCTCATCCCCATTGCTAACCAGAAGATACAAATTCATATTCATCTGAAATACAATTTTCATATGTCAGAATTTTTTTTTTTACAATGCCTGAAGGAGAACAGGCCACCATGTTCTCTGGAAATGATTGGTAAGTCAGGATATCTCTTCTTACAACCCATACCAGGAATGAAAGTCTATATTACTTCCCCTCTTTTTTATTGAAAATAGGTCCTTTTCTCACACAATATCCTGACTGTGATTCCCCTTCCTATACTTTTCCCATACAAATATGGAATCACTAAAATATTCACTTAAATACAAATTATTATATAAATTACTAAAAATTTATAGTATATTTTTCTTGCTCAATGTCATGCCAAGATATAAAGTACCAATGCCTGCTAACATTTATTGGCATTCAGTACCCAGCAACTAGAAGCTTTTTATTAAAAATTATTTTATGTTCTCCAAATCCTGAAAGATAGACACTGCTATGACCCGCTTTTCATAGACAAAAAGAAAAGAAAAAGAGTTTGGTGAAGTTAAATAATTTAGCAGACCCTGAGTTTGAATTGATAGAGCTGGCTTTTGCATGGGGAAGATTAGAGGACAGAGATTCCTGACTGAATTGGGTTACTTAGTTACTGTACTAGCTGGACTAGGGTTTTTTGTTGTTGTTGTTCATTGAAAAAATAGCAAGCTGCAGAACGTTGAATACAAACAATGCAGTTTTGGACAAGGGCATCTTCTTACACACTGTCATATACATGCTTGTGTATGTGGCTGTCTTCTGAAATGAGACAGAGTTTCTCTGTGTAGCTTTGAAACCTGTCCTGAAGCTCTCTCTGTAGACAAGGCTGGCCTCAAACTCACATTGATCTGCTTGCTTCTGCCTCCTGAGCACTGGTACTAAAGGTGTGCACCACTACTGCTGGGCTACATTGAAAATTAAAATATATAGTCTCAATCTGAGGAGACCCCTACTCACTCCACTACTGGTAGAAATACTCATTATTCGGTGTGAAATTCCCCTTTCATCACTGTTTGCAATCTCACCTCTAAAACAGCCCTTTGAGGTCAGAACAAGCTACAAGGTTGCTACTGAGCCTTGAACTGGAAGTTGCTTTTCATGTGGTGTTTCTTACTGGCAGGTCTTAGCCTTCTTCCTCTTTATCTGGATATGGTCAGTATATTTCCCATGCCTTGGATGCCTTGGGATTGCCATTTCACTTATATATACAAAGGTATGTACGAATGTTTGGTATTTGTGTGCACTTTTGTGTGTGTATATATTCTATTTGTACATTTGCTGTTTGGAGACTAAGACAATCCAGGGAGGCACTGACAAACCCCCCTGAAAATGGCTATTATTGCTCACAAAGATAACAAGGGAAACAATATGTTTTTATTATCAGCTAGAAGCTGGGAAAGGTGAGGAAACAGAAACATTGTTTTAAATCCAGTATCTCACCTTAGGATATAGTTCTTTTTTGTTGTTGTTGTTAAATAGACACGAAACATGCTATTTCTGTATGTCTCCATAGGAATTTCTAGTTTGGGAACATTTCCATTCTCAATTGGTTTTCTTTCCCTTACATACCCACACTGATCTTTCAGCTCCTTGCAGTCCATGAGGGAATACAGACAGCTGGAAGGCTCTATCCTCTCCCTTGTCTGATTTAACTCTCACTGTAACATTCTGATGAAAGCACCGTCTCCTCTTTCTCCAAATAAAGAGACTGAAGTTCAGATTCATGGAGCTGGTGAGTGGCACACCAAATATTCAAACACAGACACTCTCTGATCCAAATCCTATGTTTTATTATCCTCATCTTTCCCAAAGCCATGTACATGTTTAGAGAACCAAGCCTGTATAAATCAATATACATGGCAGATGCTATCTTACCCCTGAATTCTTCAGGGCTCCAGACTGGTCATTTGTTGTATTTTATCATTTGTCCTGTATCTCTCTTGGGCTTGGGTTATTACATTTCAGCTGTCCTTATCTTCATTTCCAGATTTAAACAGTGGTGGAATAGAGCACCCTCGAAGATACATTCTGCTTAGAAATTTTTCTAGGTCTTCTTTTCACTGTTGGAACAATTCCTTCCTGCCTAGTTTTCATTTCTATGTCTGAAGAGATCTATAACTCATGTTTTTTGGCTCCATCAAAGGTGGGATCTTTGTCCAATTTTTATTTCCTACTTATTTTTATTTGTGAGCTTTCCAGGGCAGCCTTAAGCTATTACACGCCTTATCTGAGGTAATAGACCTGTGTTCAAGAAATCCATACTCTTTCTGCTTCATTTCTTGTTTCTGCCTTTCTTCTTCTCTATACTAGTTTCTTGGTTGCCTGGCTCTGTCTCTCTCAGTTATTCAAAGAATTCAAGTTGAGAGATATCAGGTGTGTTGGTGTTTGGTTTAGCAATAATTAGGCAGAATTCATAAAAGCTACTGCTAACATATAATGAACATATATTGCCTTCATAGGACCGTGTGGCTTCTCCAGGACTGTTACTTAACTCAGACCTATAATTATTTGCTGTTCACCTCTGTCACTTTCGTTTCACATAATTGGAACTGTCTTATGTTCACAATTGCTGAGAAAATGGCCTTATAATCTTTGAAGGCTACTCAGTCCCTTGGGGGAAGGGATCTGGTTTAGAAAATTTTTCATCATGAGCCCAAATTAGTTTTCTTATGTTTTCCAGATAATATTTAAGAATTTTATCCATAGAAAGTACCATTTTTACACTATTCCATGTTTCAAGCAACCAAAAGGAAATGCAAAGATTTGAAATGATGAGACAGGTGCTGCTGAGTCCAGTTCAAATGAGTCCTCATGGACCTTGCATTGGGTTAGGGTTAGAGTTAGTGTCTCCTCATTAAGTTTCATAGAGAATACTCATGGGTAATGTGCCCTTTAAGATTATGTCTTTCGTGATATATTTTATAGATAAGATGTACAGGGAAAGATTATATTTCCTGACTTTTAGATGAGATAGAGAAAATGGAAAAGAACAAGGAAAGAAGAGAAGTTGCTCCCACTGTTAGAATAGCCACAGACTCCACAGACTGCTCACCTGTGAAAGTACCCACTGCAAGCATCAACACAGACCCCATAGATCGCTCACCTGTAACAGGGAAATCCAGAGTATCACCAGGCTTGGGGGCTCACCAGGTAGTTAAGATTAAGTTCAGAATATCTAAAGAAAGAAAATTCTTTATTTATTATTTAGCCTCAGAGATGTGCTGACTTTACTTACCATGGGAGTTGGTAATAGAAAGAGAAACTCAGGGGCCAGTCTGTCTGCATGCCCAATCCCTGAGAGATTTGGCCCTGAAGTTCTCCCATGAGAGGAAAGCACTTCTGGTACTCTTTCTAAGCTTCGGGGAAACTGTCTTCCAAAAACACTGCCTATAATATCAGAAGAATGATTAGAGCCATCTAGCAGCAGAGGTGGAGAGTGGTCATGAACATGTGTATGTTCTGTGTACCTGTGTGTTTCTACTTCTATATGCCTGTCTTTAGCATTAATGCATGGCTATCTGGAGGCAAAGGCAGTGGCCTCCTTCATTCTGAAATTTGTATCTATAGGTACCATATTCTGGAGAAGGATTGAAATTCATTCCTACAAGTGAACCTGATAAGATTCTTCTGTTGGGTCTGCCTTATAAGCTGTGTAGCTTCTGCAAATATTAACTTTTAAAAAGTATTTTATTACTTCAACTCATTAATCTAGATATCTTATATATAAATGAATCCCAGTTTCTCCAATTAACACATGAATGAATTTGTCCAAGCTATTAATTTCATGAATGCATATTGTCTTCATTTGTAAATGGTACAAAATAAAAACTTTTATAAAGGCATGTTGTTTTCTCTTTAGTTTTCATTTTAAAATATGATTATTGCTTTAAAAAAAGGACTCATAGCAAACTCACAGATTTTCCATATACTCTCTACTCCTGCTCATGAAGAACCTGCCTCCCTGGCAACATTACTAGCATCATCACATGTATTCCAACTGATGAACATTATTGCCTGGTCATGCTGATACAACATATCATCTAATTCCAGAGTTTGTTCACATTATAGTACAACTTTGTTTTAAACTCTGTAGTTTGGGGTCAATGTGTAATGACACATATGCAGTATATTGTTTAGAGATTAGCCTTACTGCTCAAAGAAACCCCATGAGCTTCACCTCCTGATTTTCTGGTTCCAGCAGCTAACAAGCTGATGAATTTATTTTCCCCTCATTATCTGCTTAGGTCAATACAATTGGCTGCTCCTGTTGTCAATGCCTTAAATGCTGATACCACATCAATCATGGAGCAGTTAGTCATTTGTTCCTCTATTTCTGAATTTGGGAACGTATGGGCATGTTGTTTGTCATGGTGATTATTTTTTGTTATTCTAGTTATGTTGTTTCATGAGATCACTGAGGTTTATTTAAAAATCTAAGATACCCCTGATGTCTGAAAAATCTCATAATTAAAGTTCCTGAAAAGTAGAAGAGAAAGGTTAGGGTGAAAGGTATTTTTAAAAATTTAAATTTTTTATTTTACTTTTACATTACATTTTATTTTATATTTACTGGAAACACACAGTCTCTGGGCCCACAACTGACTAAGAGCCGAACATGAACTGACTAAGAGTGAACCGAGAAAGCAATAGGCAGATGCCAGTGCAAGAATACCTATAACAATGAAAAGAACAACAAGACACCAACAGAAGAAGCTGGTGGTTCTACAACATCAAGAACTGAGCATAACAATGAAGAAGAAACAGAAGGAAACAACCTTTAAAACATCTTTATAAAGATAATAGAAGATTTAAAAGAGGATATAAAAACTCCCTTAAAGAAATAAAAGAAAATACAAACAAAAAAATTGGAAGAGATTAACAAATCCTTGAAAGAAAATAAAGAAAACCAAGAAAAAGGAAACAAACAGGTAAAAGAAACATTCCAGAAATAAAAAATTGAAATGAAAGCAATAAGGAAGGAATAAACTGAGGCAAAGTTGGGAATAGAAAAGCTAAATAGTGCTTGCTTTGGCAGCACATATACTAAAATAGGAACGATACAGAGAAGATTAGCATGGGCCCTGCATAAAGATGACACACAAATTCGTGAAGTGTTCGATATTTTTAAAACCAAAAAAGCCATAACTCAAAATGTTCAGGAAATCTGGGACATCATGAAAAGACCTAACTTGAGAATAATAGGAATAGAGGAAGGAAAAGAATATCAGCTCAAAGGCACAGATAATGTTTTCAATAAAATCATACAAGAAAACTTCCTTAACCTGAAGAAGGAAATGCCTATAAAGATACAAGAAGCTTACAGAACACCAAATAGATATGACCCCCCCCTAAAAGTCAGTGAGCCACATTATAATCAAGCCACAAAACATACAAAACAAAGAAAAAATTTTAAGAGCTGCAAAAGAAAAGGGCCAACACACATATAAAGAAAGACCCATCAGAATAACACCTGACTATTCAATGGAAACAATGAAAGCTAGAAGGGCTTGGTCAGAAGTTATACAGACTCTAAAAGAGCATGGCTGCCAAACTAGAATACTATACCCTGCAAAATTATCAATCACCATAGATGGAGTAAACAATATATTTCATGACAAAGTCAGACTGAAAGAATATTGATCTACCAATCCACTGCTACAGAGAGTATTAGAGGGAAAACTCCAACCTAAGGACCCCAGATACACCCATGAAACCACAAACAATCAATAATTTCACAGAAGTATACTCCAGAGAAGAGAAATACAAACAAGTTACCACCAAAAATGGCAGGAAATATGAATCAATGGTCACTAATTTCCCTTAATATCAATGGACTCATCTCTCCTATAAAATGTCACACACTAACAATATGGATAAAACAACAAAATCCATCCTTCTGTTGCCTACAGGAAACAAACCTCAACTGCAAAGACAGACACAGGCTTAGAGTAAAGGGTTGGGAAAAGATTTTCTAGTCAAATGGTCCTAAGAAATAAGCAAGGTTTGCTATCCTAATATCTAACAAAGTAGACTTTAAGCTAAAAGCAATTAAAAGGGACCAAGATAGTCATTACTTATTCATCACAGAAAAAATTGGTCAAGAGGAGATTTCAATCCTGAATATTTATGCCCCTAATATAAGGGCACCTACTTATGTAAAAGAAACACTGCTAAAGCTCAAATCCCACATCAATTCTTACACCCTAATAGTGAGAGACTTCAATACCCCACTTTCAACCCTGGATAGATCAACCAGACAGAGTCTCAACAGAGAAATAAGGAGTCTAAAAGAGGTTATGATGCAAATGGATTTAATAGATATCTACAGAAGCTTCCCCAAAGGCAAAGGAATATACATATTTCTCAGCTCCTCATGGAACTTTCTCCAAAATTGACCACATAATTGGTCATAAAGCAAATATCAATAGATACAAAAAAATGGAAATAATCCTTTGTAACATATCACACCACCAGGGCCTAAAGCTAGAGTTCAACAACATCAAAACCCAAAGAAAGCCTACCAACTCATGGAAGCTAAACATCACTCAGCTGAACCATCTCTGGGTCAAGGAAGAAATTAAGAAAGAAATCAAAATCTTCCTAGAATTTAATGAAAATGAATCCACAACGTATCCAAACTTGTGGGACACAATGAAAGCAGTCTTAAGAGGAAAATTCATAGCGCTAGATGCCTATATGAAAAACCTAGAGAAATGCCCCACTAGAGACCTAACAGATCAGCTGAAAGCCTTAGAACAATTAGAAGCAAACTCACCTAGAAGGAATAGACAGCAGGAAATAATCAAACTTAGAGCTGAAATCAATACAATTGAAACAAAAAGAACAATACAAAGAATCAACGAATCTAAGAGTTGGTTCTTTGAGAAAGTTAACAAGATAGATAAGCCCTTAGCCAAACTAATCAAAAAACATAGAGTGTTCAAATCAACAAAATCAGAAACGAAAAGGGGGACATAACAACAGAACCCCAGGAAATACAGAGAATTATCAGATCATATTTTGAAAATCTGTATTCCACAAAAATTGAAAATCTAGAATAAATGGACAGTTTTCTGGACAGGTACCATCTACCAAAATTAAATGGAGATCAGATTAATTACCTAAACAAGCCTATAACCCTTAAGGAAATTGAAGCTGTCATTAAAAACCTCCCCAAAAATAAAAGCCCTGGTCCAGATGGTTTTAGTGCAAATTCTACCAGACATTCAAAGAAGAATTACTACTGTTACTCCTCAAACTATTTCACACAGTAGAAACTGAAGGAATATTGCCAAATTCCTTTTATGAGGCCACAATCACCCTAATACCCAAGCCACTCAAAGATACAACAAAGAAGGAGAATTACAGACCAATTTCCCTCATGAATATTGATGCGAAAATTCTCAACAAAATTTTGGCAAACCATATACAACAATGTATAATAGATATCATCCACCATGACCAAGTAGTCTTCATTCCAGAAATGCAGGGCTGGTTTAACATACGAAAAACTGTAAATGTTACCATCATATAAACAAACTGAAGGAACAAAACCACATGATCATATCCTTAGATGCGGAAAAGTTTTTGACAAAATCCAACACTCCTTTTTGATTAAAGCCCTGGAGCGATCAGGAATACAGGGAGAATACCTAAATATAATAAAGGCAACTTACAAGAAGCCAACAGTCAGTATCAAACTTAATGGAAAAACTCAAACCAATCCCACTAAAATCAGGAACTAGACAAGGATGTTCTCTCTCCTTTTATCTATTCAATATAGTTTTTGAAGTTTTAGCTTAAGCAATAAGGGAATGAAAAGATATTAAGCGGATACAAATTGGAAAAGGAGAAGTGAAGCTATCTCTATTTGCAGATAATATGACTGTATACATAAGTGACCCACAAAATTCTTCCAAGGAACTGCTACAGCTGATAAACACCTTCAGCAATGTAGTAGGATACAAGATTAACTCAAACAAATCAGTAGCCCTTCTATACACTAAAGATAGAAGAGCTGAAAAAGAAATAAGGCAAACATTACCCTTCACAATAGCTGCAAATAGTATTAAATACCTTGGAGTAACTATAACCAAAGAAGTAACAGACCTATTTGACAAAAATTTTAAATCACTGAAGAAAGAAATTGAAGAGGATATCAGAAAATGGAAAGCTCTCCCATGTTCCTGGATTGGTAGGATTAACATAGTAAAAATGTCAATTCTACCAAAGGCAATCTACAGATTCAATGCACTGCCCATCAAAATCCCAACACAATACTTTTTGGACCTTGAAAGAACAATACTCAATTTCATTTGGAATAACAGGAAAGCCAGGATAGACAAAACAATTTTACTCAACAAAAGAACCTCAGGAGGCATTACCATCCCTGACTTCAAGCTATACTATAGAGCTACAGTAATAAAAACAGCCTGATACTGGCATAAAAACAGACTTGTGGACCAATGGAATAGAATTGAGGATCCAGACATTAACTCAAAGCCTATGAACACCTGATCTTTGACAAAGAGGCCCAAAACATTCAATGGGAAAAAGATAGTATATTTAACAAATGGTGTTGGCATAGCTGGATGGAAGTGTGTAGAAAAATGCAAATAGATCCAAGCCTGTCACCCTGCACAAAACTCAAATCCAAGTGGATCAAAGACCTCAACTTAAACCCAGCCAGTTTGAACTTGATAGAAAAGAAAGTGGGAAATACACTTCTACGAATTGGCACAGACGACCACTTCCTAAATATAATACCAGTGGCACAGACACTAAGATCAACAATCAATAAGTTGGATCTCCTGAAGCTAGGAAGCTTCTGCAAAGCCAAGGACACTGTCAATAGGACAAAACACCAACCTACAGAAAGGGAAAAGATTTTCACCAACCCTACAAGTGATAGAGGACTGATCTCTAAGATATATAAAGAGCTCAAGAATCTAGAGCCCAAAACCTTGAATAACCCAATCAAAAAATGGGGTACAGATCTAAAAAGGTAATTCTCAGCAGAGGAATTACCAATGGCTGAAGGCACCTGATAAAGTGCTCATCATCTTTAGCCATAAGAGAAATGCAAATCAAAACAACTTTGTGATACCACCTTACACCTGTTAGATTAGCTAAGATAAAAGGCCCACATGACAGCCTATGTTGGAGAGGATGAGGAGCAAGGGGAACACTCCTCCATTGTTGGTGGGAGTGTAAGCTTGTTCAGCCACTTTGGAATGCAATATGGCAGTTTCTCAGAAAATTGAGAATCATTCTCCCCAAGGACCCAGCAATACCAGTTCTGGGTGTATACCCTAAAGAGGCACATTCACACTCCAAAGGTATTTGCTCAACTATGTTCATAGCAGCATTATTTGTAATAGCAAGAACCTGGAAACAACCTAGATGTCCCTCAACTGAAGAATGTATTAACAAACTGTGGTACATCTACACAATGGAATACTACTCAGCAGTAAGAAAAAATGATATCCTGAAATTCACAGGCAAATGGATGGATTTGGAGAATATCCTCCTGAGCGAGGTATCACAAACTCAGAAAGATAAGCAGGGGATGTACTCACTCATTAGTGGTCTCTAAACAAACAATCAAGAAAAAAAGCCAAGCATGCCCAAGCTGCAAACCAAAACCACTAAACAGCTTGGGATCAGAAACACCCTGGACTGTCCCTTCAGATCCCACTCCAACTATAGGAATACCTGACTCACTCTTGAGGGAGGGGGGACATAACTGGATTTGGCCAGGAATGGAGACTGATCCAAGCATTATTGGGTCAGTGGGACCATAGGACTGTCTGCTCCCTGCCCAGGGAGGTGATGGGGAGTTGCGGAGAAGTAAAATGACAAGATGTGGTGGGAGGGGGAAGGGACCTTGAATAAGGATTTACAGGGATGGATAAAAAAATTCAGAGGGAAAGCTGAACACAAAGTAAATATATGTGTAGCAATCTTATTTGTATTATCACCCTTGATAAGTCATGCTTATGATTTTTATCTTCTTTATAGTTATTGTTAACTTATCAGCATTTTAAATTCATTTTACTGTTTTTCTTGATAAATATAAAATAAATAAAGAAGAAGAAAAAAAAGAAAAAAAAACCAAAAAAAAACAAAAAAAGAAAAAAATATTCTAAGCATGACCCTGTGCTTAAATTAAGTGCATCTGTGTACATATGTATGTTTTTATTCTTTATGATTTAGTTTTATGGGTATGTATGGGTAAATATGTATTGCTTTTTTTAAATGCAAAGAAAAACAAAGCAGTCTGCCTATACATTTAACCCCTAGTGAAATAATGTTGCCAATTTAATGCTATAACAAAAAAGTAAAATTTTTCCACTACCTTACCTATTTTTTGTTCAATTGTATAAAGATAATCACTGTTAACAGTGTATCTTACTTTTTGTATTACGTTCTTATTTCATGTGCATGCATGGAGGTAGGAGGACAACTTGCAGAGATCTATGGTCTACTTCTACCTTATAGGTATCTGGGAAGCATGTTCAGGTCATCAGCCTAATTCATGCCTAGAGCCTTTACTTACTGAACCATCCCACTGGTCCCTCATATTAATTCTTCTGAAGAAAAGATTAAGCTGCAGTATACCAGTGTATTCAAATACACTTTTCTTTTGATATATTGTTCTTTCAGTGACTTCCCTTTTTGGATACTTACTGTATATTTTATTAAATAGATGCCTTTTTTAGAGTGAGAGAGTGTAAGTGTGTGTGCCCCCATGCCCGTGTATATGCAAGTTCCCACAGAGTCCATGGAAGGATGTTGAATCCTTTGGAGCTGGAGTTACAGGCTGTATGAGCTGCTCAGTGTGGGTAGTAGGAAATGAACTTGGGTCTTCTGGTCTTAGCTGCTGAGGTATCTTTCCAGCCCAAGATGATTTTATTTAGTCAATCAATGTTATTGCTTTTCTGTTTTAGTGTGGTTTGTTTCTACAGATTTCTTCAAACTGGTGTAGCTGAGAATGACTTTGAGCTTCTGACCCTCCTGCCTCCACACACTCCTGGCTTATTGGTTTATCATGAAGGCCATTTCATTTCAGTCTATACATGTCAGTCTACCATGTTTTAAGTGTCTGTCTTGTATTCCATCATCTATGTATATAAACCAGTTCCCTTCTGAGAGGCACTCAAGTGATATTCATGGATTTACTATTAATATTATGTACAATATTTGTTGTTGAACAGTATTTCTGTTGGTAAATTTCTAGCACTTAGACCACAGGTCTTGTATACAGTTCAGTCTTGATAAATGCTGCCAAACTGCTTTAATAAAGTTGAACTTGCTTTTAAAAAAAGATACAAGAAGCTTACAGAACACTAAATAGACTAGACCCCCCAGAAGGCTGCTCACCACATAATAATCAAGCCACTAAACATACAGAACAAAGAAAAAAATACTAAGAACTGCAAAAAAGGCCAAGTCATCTATAAAGGCAGACCCATCAAAATAACATCAGATTACTCAATGGAAAAATGAAAGCAAGAAAGTCCTGGTCAGATGTTATACAAACACTAAGAGACTGCATTTGCCAGCCCAGACTACTAAACCCAGAAAAATAATCAATCACGACAGATGGAGTAAACAAGATAGTTCATGACAAAATCAGATTTAAGCAATACCTATCCACAAATCCAGCACTAGAGGGAAAACTCCAATGTAAGGAAAAACAGATACACCCATGAAACCACAAACAATCACTAATCCCACAAGAGAAAAACTCAAAGAAGGGAAATACATCAATAATACCACCAAAAATAACAGAAAATAACAATCATTGGTCATTAATATCTCTTAATATCAATGAGCTCAATTTGCCTATAAAAATATATACCCTAACATGATGGATATGAAAACAAAAGCCATACTTCTGTATATAAGAAACATACCTCAGCTTCAAAGACAGACACAAGCTCAGAGTAAACGGTTGGGGAAAGACTTTCCAATCAAATGGTCCGAAGAAACAAGCTGGTGTAGCCATTCTAATATATAACAAAATAGACTTCAAACTTAAATCAATCAAAAGAGAACAGGACAGACATTACTTATTCATCTTAGAAAACATCCACCGGGGCTGGAGAGATGGCTCAGTGGTTAAGAGCACTGACTGCTCTTTTAGAGGACCAGGGATCAATTCCCAACATCCACATGGCAGCTCACAACTGTCTGTAGTTCCAGTTCCCAGTTCCAGGTAAACACCAAGGCAAGTAAATAAATAAAGTTTAAAAAACAGAAAACATCCACCAAGATGAAGTTTCAATCCTGAATATTTATGCCCCCAACACAAGGGCACCTACATAGGTTAAAAAAAAAACACTACTAAAGTTTAAACCTCACATCAAACCCAACACACTAATAGTAGGAGACTTCAATACCCCACTTTCACTCTTGAATAGGTCAATCAGACAGAAACTCAGAAGAGAAATAAGGGATCTAACAGATGTTATCATCCAAATGGTCTTAATAGATATATATATTACCTTCCACCCAAACACAAAGGAATATACATGTTTCTCAGCACCCCATGGAACTTTCTCTAAAATCGACCACACGCTCTGTCATAAAGCAAATATCAATAGATAAAAATGGGAATAACTTATTGATATGATATGATAATATAAGACCACCATGGTCAAAAGTTAGAGTTTGGATTTTGAAATTGCATCCCTGATCCAGAGCAGAATCAGAGGTGAGCTGATTCCAGCTCCTGAGCACCAGTCTGGAGAATTCCTCTCTGGGATTAGGCTCACACCCAAGAGTCTGATCTCAGACTCTTCCCAGCAGAAAGCCCTAGGCTCTGCCCAGCTGTGCCCTGTCTCCAGGGCAAACTGTGTCATCAGACAAGGATTGAGGGCTTTGGAAACACAGTCCCCTGTCCTGAGCAGAGTCAAAGATCAAACAGACCCCTAGCTCAGAGCAGACAGGAGACACACAAGCCCTCTAGCCACAACTGACTAGGAGCTGACTAAGTGTGAACCAGTGAAGCCATGGGCAGATGCCAATGCAAGAATACAGATAGCAATGTAAAGAACAACAAGGCAGCACCAGAAGAAACTGGTGGTTCTACAACTACAAGACCTGAATAGAGCAATGAAGAGGAAACAGAAGGAAATAACAGCAAAAATACCTTTATGAAGATTATAGAAGCCTTCAAAGAGGATATAAAAAATTTCCTTAAAGAAATAGAAGAAAATACAAACAAAAAATTGGAAGAGATGTCCAAACTCTGGAAATAAAACCAAGGAAAGGTAAACCTAAAAATGAAAGAAACATTCTAGGAACTAAAAACTGAAATAGAAGCAATATAAAAGGCACAAAATGAGACAAAGATAGAAATAGAAAACCTGAAGAAAAGAGCTTGAACTACAGATACAAGCATAACCAACAGAATCCAAGAAATGGAAGAGAGAATCTCTGAAGTGTAAGACTCAGTAGCTGAAATAGATATATCAGTCAAAGAAAACATGAAAATCAAAAAAGCCATAACACAAAACCTTCAGGAAATTTGAGACGCCATGAAAAGACCTAACCTGAGAATAATAGGAATAGAAGAAGCAGAAGCAGAAGAAGAAGAAGAAGAAGAAGAAGAAGAAGAAGAAGAAGAAGAAGAAGAAGAAGAAGAAGAAGAAGAAGACGATGACCAGCTCAAAGGTATCTGTATAATGTATTCAATAAAATCAGAGAAGAAAACTTTCCCAACCAAAAGAAGGAAACACCTATACAGATACAAGAAGTTTACAGAACACCAAATAGATATGACTCCAAAAAGTCTACTTGCCACATAATAATCAAGCCACAAACATACAGAACAAAGAAAAACATTTTAAGAGCTGCAAAAGAAAAGGGCCAACTTACCATAAAGGCAGACCCATCAGAATCACACTTGTCTATTCAATGGAATCAATGAAAGCAAGAAGGTCCTGCTTCAATAGCCTTCCTATACACTAAAAATAAAAGGGCTGAAAAAGAAATCAGGAAAACATCACTCTGTAATCATTTCAAATAACATTAAATATCTTGGAGTTATGATAACCAAAGAAGTAACAGAAATGCAAATACATACAAGCCTGTCACCCTGCACAAAACTCAAATCTAAGTGGATCAAAGACCTCAACATTAACCCAGCCACACTGAACCTGATAGAAAAGAAAGTGGGAAATACCCTCCAACGAATTGGCACATGCAACCACTTCCTAAATATAACACCAGTGGCACAGACACTAAGAACAATCAATAAGTGGGACCTCTTGAAACTGAGAAGCTTCTTTAAAGCCAAGGATACAGTCCATAGGTCAAAATGACAGCCTACAGAATGGGAAAAGATTTTCACCAACCCTACAAGTGACAGAGAACTGATCTCTAAAATATATAGAAAACTCAAGAAACTAGAGCACAAAACTTTGAATTACCTAATCAAAAAATGGGGTTCAGAACTAAAAAGGAAATTCTCAGCAGAATTACAAATGGCTGAAAGGCACTTGAAAAAGTGCTTGGCATCTATAGCCATCAGAGAAATGCAAATCAAAACAACTTTGAGATACCACCCTACACCTGTCAGATTGGCTAAGATAAAAGACACAGATGACAGCCTATGCTGGAGAGATTTCAGAACAAGGGGAACACTCCTCCATTATTGGTGGGGATGTAAACTTTTTAATCCACTCTGGTGTGCAGTATGTTGGTTTCTCAGAAAACTGAGAATCAATCTCCCTAAACATCCACTACTGGGCATATACCCTAAAGATGCACATTCACACTCCATAGACATTAGCTCAACTATAGCAGCATTATTGTAATAGCAAGAACCTGGGAAAAAACCTAGATTCCCTTTCAACTGAAAAATGGATTTACAAACTGTAGCACATCTACAAAATGAAGTACTGTTCATTACTACGAAAAAATGATATCCTAAAATTTGCAGGCAAATGGATGGAATGTCCTCCTAAGTGAGGTATCACAAACGCAGAAAGATAAGCAAGGGATGTACTCACTCATTAGTGGACTTTAAACAAAAAGCAAAACATATCCAAGCTGCAAATCACAAACACTGAACAGCTTGGGATCTGAAGCACCTTGGAGCCCATTCCCTTCAGAAGAACACCTGGCCCAGTCTTGATGTTGGGATGAAGAAAGCGGTTTAGCTTGGAGTGGATGCTGAACTAAGCCACCTTGGGACCTTGGGACCTCCTGCCCTTGCTGGGGTGGAGATAAAGAGATGGAGAGATGAGAGAGTGACTTGGAGGAGCAGGAGGGGGAAGGGAGTCTGAACAAAGGGATACATGGATAAAAAAATGAGATTTTATTCATAATAAAAAGAAAAGAACAAAAGCAAAAACAAATAGCATTATAATAAAATCAGTCTTTGCAGTTACAAAACATAATACAAAACATGGCTCCAATGGTATACGTTCGTTTTCTTTTTCCTTCTTTATTTTGTATTTATCAAAAAACAGTAAAATGAATTTAAAATGCAGAAAAGTTAACAATAACTATAAACAGGATAAGAATCATAAGCATGGCTTATCAAGGGTGGTAATGCAAATAAGATTGCTACACATATATTTACTTTGTGTTCAGCTTTCCCTCTGAATTATTTTTTTTCTATCCCTGTATATCCTTATTTAAGGTCCCTTCCCCCTCCCACCACATCTGGTCATTTTTCTTCTCTGCAACTCCCCATCCCCTCCCTGGGCAGGGAGCAGACAGTCCTATGGTCCACAGACCCAATAATGCTTGGATCAGTCTCCACTCCTGGCCAAATCCAGTTTTTCCCCCCTCCCTCAAGAGTGAGTCTGGTGTTCCTATAGTTGGAGTGGGGTTCGCAGAGTCAGTCCAGGGTGTTTTGGTATAAGTTCTTTGTAGTCTTCCTTGTGTCTTCTTTATCTCTTATGCTACATATCATTCCTATCGTTTAGAATTTTCTCTATTAAATTAGAAAGTATGTTAAATGAGTTGAATTTTCTGCTTCAGTATCACGTCAAACTTTTATTATTAATGTGTATGTAATGATTCAATGCTCTTCCCACTGATGTTTTCTCATCAAAGGACAAATCTCTAGGAGCTTTCTTCTACTGTATTTAACCAGCCATTGTGGTAGAAAGAGAAGCTAGCAAAGAGATTTGTAGTCTGTTCTTAAAGGCTCTGAGGAAGCTTTTAATTCAATTTTTATCTCAGTAAAAGTCTTCACAAAAGCTTCAGGGACTATTGCTTCCCTTACTCGATCCTGAATGCAAATAGGATGTTTTCTGGGAAATGGCCTCTTGTTCTTATGACGATGTCATCCCAGACTCTACTGAGAAATCGAGAACTTATGAAAGATCTGCCTTATAATTCCTTATTATTTAGAATTACTTAGTTTAAACTTTTGAAATATAAGATTGTTCACAAAAGATCTTGATTTCTCATTTTGCACATATTTGTTGAGCAAGAAAGGTCTGGTGCTATGTCAGAGTTAAGTAGTAATAAAAACAAATACTTTAGGAGCTTAGCAGAGTGGTGCAAACTGTAATTTCAGTGCTCAAGAAGAGATTGAGGTAGGAGGTGGCTAGTCTGGGCTACATCACAAGTTCATGGTCAGCTTGAACTACTTAGGGTGATTCCTATGGTGGAAGTTGGAGGTGTCCAATGGGTTACACCATGAGTTCATGAACAGCTTCAACTACATAGGGTGACCTAATGCAGACTGAAAGATCAGCTCTCATTTTGCCCAGGGTAGCTGAGGGTAGCCTCAGAGTAGCCAAGGGAAAGGTATAAGTGAAAAGGAAGGGCTACCTCGTGTGCTCTTAAGGTGACTTTATTATTGCATCTTTTCTTCTCTTTTTTTCTATCTCTCCTAAGTCTCCTTTCACACAAAACTTCAGCCATTATATGAGCTGATATTGAAGTTCATTTTACATTTCTTTTTTTTATTTTTTTCTTTATTTTGTATTTATCAAGAAATACAGTAAAATGAATTTAAAATGCTGAAAAGTTAATAATAACTATAAAGAGGATAAAAATCATAAGCATGACTTATCAAGGGTGATAATGCAAATAAGAGTGCTACACATATATTTACTTTGTGTTCAGCTTTCCCTCTGAATTTTTTTCCATCCCTGTATATCCTTATTCAAGGTCCCTTCCCACTCCCACCACATCAGGTCATTTTTCTTCTCCGCAACTTCCCATCCCCTCCCTGGGCAGGGAGCAGACAGTCCTATGGTCCCACTGACCCAATAATGCTTGGATCAGTCTCCATTCCTGGCAAATCCAGTTATGTCCCCCCTCACTCAAAAGTGAGTCAGGTGTTCCTATACTTGGAGTGGGGTTCGAAGGGTCAGTCCACGGTGTCTCTGATCCCAAGCTGTTTAGTGGTTTTGGTTTGCAGCTTGGGCATGCTTGGCTTTTTTTCTTGACTGTTTGTTTAGAGACCACTAATGAGTGAGTACATCCCCTGCTTATCTTTCTGAGTTTGTGATACCTCGCTCAGGAGGATATTTTCCAAATCCATTGCCTGTGAATTTCAGGATATCATTTTTTCTTACTGCTGAGTAGTATTCCATTGTGTAGATGTACTACAGTTTGTTAATCCATTCTTCTGTTGAGGGACATCTAGGTTGTTTCCAGGTTCTTGCTATTACAAATAATGCTGCTATGAACATAGTTGAGCTAATACCATTGGAGTGTGAATGTGCCTCTTTAGGGTATACACCCAGAAGTGGTATTGCTGGGTCCTTGGGGAGAATGATTCTCAATTTTCTGAGAAACTGCCATATTGCATTCCAAAGTGGCTGAACAAGCTTACACTCCCACCAACAATGGAGGAGTGTTCCCCTTGCTCCTCATCCTCTCCAACATAGGCTGTCATCTGTGCCTTTTATCTTAGCCAATCTAACAGGTGTTAGGTGGTATCTCAAAGTTGTTTTGATTTGTATTTCTCTGATGGCTAAAGATGAAGAGCACTTTTTCAGGTGCCTTTCAGCCATTGGTAGTTCCTCTGCTGAGAATTCCCTTTTTAGATCTGTACCCCATTTTTTGATTGGGTTATTCAAGGTTTTGGGCTCTAGATTCTTGAGCTCTTTATATATCTTAGAGATCAGTCCTCTATCACTTGTAGGGTTGGTGAAAATCTTTTCCCTTTCTGTAGGCTGGCGTTTTGTCCTGTTGACAGTGTCCTTGGCTTTGCAGAAGCTTCCTAGCTTCAGGAGATCCCACTTATTGATTGTTGGTCTTAGTGTCTGTGCCTCTGGTGTTATATTTAGGAAGTGGTCGCCTGTGCCAATTCTTAGAAGTGTATTTCCCACTTTCTTTTCTGTCAAGTACAAAGTGGTTGGGTTTAAGTTGAAGTCTTTGATCCACTTGGATTTGAGTTTTGTGCAGGGTGACAGGCTTGGATCTATTTGCATTTTTCTACACACTTCCATCCAGCCATGCCAACACCATTTGTTAAATATACTATCTTTTTTCCATTGAATGTTTTGGGCCTCTTTGTCAAAGATCAGGTGTTCATAGGTTTTTGGGTTAATGTCTGGATCCTCAATTCTATTCCATTGGTCCACAAATCTGTTTTTATGCCAGTACCAGGCTGTTTTTATTACTGTAGCTCTATAGTATAGCTTGAAGTCAAGGATGGTGATACCTCCTGAGGTTCTTTTGTTGAGTAAAATTGTTTTGTCTATCCTGGCTTTCCTGTTATTCCAAATGAAATTGAGTATTGTTCTTTCAAGGTCCAAAAAGTATTGTGTTGGGATTTTGATGGGCAGTGCATTGAATCTGTAGATTGCTTTTGGTAGAATTGACATTTTTACTATGTTGATCCTACCAATCCAGGAACATGGGAGAGCTTTCCATTTTCTGATATCCTCTTCAATTTCTTTCTTCAGTGATTTAAAATTTTTGTCAAATAGATGTGTTACTTCCTTGGTTATAGTTACTCCAAGGTATTTAATACTATTTGCAGCTATTGTGAAGGGTAATGTTTGCCTTATTTCTTTTTCAGCTGTTCTATATTTAGTATATAGAAGGGCTACTGATTTCTTTGAGTTAATCTTTTATCCTGCTACATTGCTGAAGGTGTTTATCAGCTGTAGCAGTTCCTTGGAAGAATTTTGTGGGTCGCTTATGTATACAATCATATCATCTGCAAATAGAGATAGCTTCACTTCTTCTTTTCCAATTTGTATCCCCTTAATCTCTTTTCGTTCCCTTCTTGCTTTAGCTAAAACTTGGAGAACTATATTGAATAGATAATGGGAGAGAGGACATCCTTGTCTAGTTCCTGACTTTAGTGGGATTGCTTTGAGTTTTTCTCCATTAAGTTTGATGTTGGCTGTCAGCTTCTTGTAAATCGCCTTTAGGTATTTAGGTATTCTTCCTGTATTCCTGATCGCTCCAGGGCTTTAATCATAAAGGAGTGTAGGATTTTGTTAAAGGCTTTTTCCGCATCTAAGGATATGATCATGTGGTTTTGTTCCTTTAATTTGTTTATATGATGGATAACATTTACAGTTTTTCGTATGTTAAACGAGCCCTGCATTTCTGGGATGAAGCCTACTTGGTCGTGGTAGATGATGTCTTTTATACATTGTTGTATACAGTTTGCCAAAATTTTGTTGAGAATTTTCGCCTCAATATTCATGAGGGAAATTGGTCTGTAATTCTCCTTCTTTGTTGTATCTTTGAGTGGCTTGGGTATTAGGGTGATTGTGGCCTCATAAAAGGAATTTGGCAATATTCCTTCAGTTTCTACTGTGTGAAATAGTTTGAGGAGTAATGGTAGTAATTCTTCTTTGAATGTCTGGTAGAATTTGCACTAAAACCATCTGGACCAGGGCTTTTATTTTTGGGGAAGTTTTTAATGACAGCTTCAATTTCCTTAAGGGTTATAGGCTTGCTTAGGTAATTAATCTGATCTTCATTTAATTTTGGTAGATGGTACCTGTCCAGAAAGCTGTCCATTTATTCTAGGTTTTTCATTTTTGTGGAATACAGATTTTCAAAATATGATCTGATAATTCTCTGTATTTCCTGGGGTCTGTTGTTATGTCCCCCTTTTCGTTTCTGATTTTGTTGATTTGAACATTCTCTCTCTGTTTTTTGATTAGTTTGGCTAAGGGTTTATCTATCTTGTTAACTTTCTCAAAGAACCAACTCTTAGATTCGTTGATTCTTTGTATTGTTCTTTTTGTTTCAATTGTATTGATTTCAGCTCTAAGTTTGATTATTTCCTGCTGTCTATTCCTTCTAGGTGAGTTTGCTTCTAATTGTTCTAAGGCTTTCAGCTGATCTGTTAGATCTCTAGTGGGGCATTTCTCTAGGTTTTTCATATAGACATCTAGTGCTATGAATTTTCCTCTTAAGACTGCTTTCATTGTGTCCCAGAAGTTTGGATACGTTGTAGATTCATTTTCATTGGATTCTAGGAAGACTTTGATTTCTTTCTTAATTTCTTCCTTGACCCAGAGATGGTTCAGCTGTGTGATGTTTAGTTTCCTTGAGTTGGTAGGCTTTCTTTGGGTTTTGATGTTGTTGAACTCTAACTTTAGGCCTTGGTGGTCCGATATATTACAAGGGATTATTTCCATTTTTTTGTATCTGTTGATATTTGCTTTATGACCAATTATGTGGTCAATTTTGGAGAAAGTACCATGAGGAGCTGAGAAATATGTATATTCCTTTGCCTTTGGGTGGAAGCTTCTGTAGATATCTATTAAATCCATTTGCATCATAACCTCTTTTAGACTCCTTATTTCTCTGTTGAGACTCTGTCTGGTTGATCTATCCAGGGTTGAAAGTGGGATATTGAAGTCTCCCACTCTTAGGGTGTCAGAATGATGTGGGATTTGAGCTTTAGCAGTGTTTCTTTCCCATAGGTAGGTACCCTTATATCAGGGGCATAATATTCAGGATTGAAATTTCCTCTTGACCAATTTTTCCTTTGATGAATAAGTAATGTCCATCTTGGTCCCTTTTAATTGCTTTTAGCTTAAAGTCTACTTTGTTAGATATCAGGGTGGCAACCCCAGCTTGTTTCTTAGGGCCATTTGACTGGAAAATCTTTTCCCAATCCTTTACTCTAAGCCTGTGTCTGTCTTTGCGGTTGAGGTGTGTTTCTTGTAGGCAACAGAAGGATGGCTTCTCTTGTATCCATCTTGTTAGTGTGTGACGTTTTATAGTAGAGTTGAGACCATTGATATTAAGGGAAATTAGTGACCACTGATTGATATTTCCTGCCATTTTTAGTGGTAACTTGTCTGTATTTCCTTTCTCTAGGGTATTCTTCTGTGGAATTATTGATTGTTTGTGATTTCATAGGTTTATCTGGGGTCCTTAGGTTGGAGTTTTCCCTCTAATACTGTCTGTAGTGCTGGATTGGTAGATAGATATTCTTTCAGTCTGACTTTGTCCTGAAATACCTTGTTTACTCCATCTATGGTGATTGATAATTTTGCAGGGTATAGCATTCTAGTTTGGCAGCCATGCTGTTTTAGCATCTGTATAACTTCTGACCAAACCCTTCTAGCTTTCATCATTTCCATTGAATAGTCAGGCGTTATTCTGATGGGTCTTTCTTTATATGTGAATTGGCCCTTTTCTTTTGCAGCTCTTAAAATTTTTTCTTTGTTTTGTATGTTTTGTGGCTTGATTATAATGTGGCGCACTGACTTTTTTTTGAGATTATATCTATTTGGTGTTCTGTAAGCTTCTTGTATCTTTATAGGCATTTCCTTCTTCAGGTTAGGGAAGTTTTCTTCTATGATTTTATTGAAAACATTATCTGTGCCTTTCAGCTGGTATTCTTCTCTTTTTTCTATTCCTATTATTCTCAAATTAGGTCTTTTCATGGTGTCCCATATTTCCTGAACATTTTGAGTTATGGCTTTTTTAGTTTTACTATTTTCTTTGACTGATATATCTATTTGAGCTACTGAGTCTTCCACTTCAGAGATTCTATCTTCCATCTCTTGAACTCTGTTTGTTATGCTTGTATCTGTGGTTCCAGCTTTT